>CM056604.1:1927388-2030269 GCA_029721355.1 Tegillarca granosa | reverse complement strand
TATACCTGTTTTGCCCAGAAGTTGAGTTCTTTGGTCACAAGTTTTGCCAGTTCTGATCGTGAAAATGGTAAAAAGTAAACAATTTCATTAATTCTTCCCAGAAATTCATCTCTTCTAAAATGTCTCTGTAAAACAAAACAATGAGTATGTATAATACAGTTAAACCTGCATATATAGAGAGTGATTACGAACATAAGAAATATGGACTTAATAGACAGGTGATCTTTTTAGAGTAAAACCTGAATATAAAGACCATCATGAGACCTTCAAAATATGAACAATGTAGACAGGTGGTTTTTTTAAAGTTAAACCTGTATATAGAGAGTAATAACAAACATAAGAAATGTGTACTTAATAGACAGGTGGTCTTTTTAGAGTAAAACCTGAATATAAAGACCATCATGAGACCTTCAAAATATGGACAATGTAGACAGTGGTCTTTCATACAGTAAACCTGTACACGAAAACCATCCATGGAACATAACTACTAAGTAATATATGCTTTAACGACAGAAGGTCTTCCATACAGTAAAACACATGTATTAAGTTTATTCATAGAATGTGAGATATAAGGATTCTTTGTTAAGTAAAACTTGCATATAAAGCTCAGAAACAGAAATCCTTAAACAAAGAAGTAGTATACTAACACTGGTTGGATGTAAATAAATGCAACACACACACACAATAGTGTACAACAATTAAACTATATTGTTTCACTGTTTGGTTCTTATATATAGGAGAACATTACGGAATCTACAGTTCTGCAAATAATCTTGAAACGCACATCACTTTTTTCTTTTGATTTTTGTAAAAAAAAAAAAAAGTTTTTACAGTTTTTATCCATGAAAAATTACTTCAGTTCTAAAAATAATAATTAAAAACAAATCCCATTTTTCATTTTTTTTTAAATTTCTAACAATCTTTAAGGAAAAAAATATTAAATTTGTATACAACTTATTTCATAGTTACAAAATACTAACAAAACAAAGCCACATACATGTACATGCATTATGAATTGTGTTAACACTTCCTATTTTTTAACAAAGATCATTGATTATCTACTGGACACTGTGGATTTCTCGACCATCATAAAACTGACTTCTTCAGTGTTAGTGGAAGAATCTAGACAGGAGTATAAAAAACTTCCTTTAAAAATTACTTACTTTTAATATCGGTCTTATAACTCTATCTTTGAATCGTCTTGAAATTGTAATTTTTTCAGAAGCTTCAAGATCCTCTATCAAAAATAAGAAATTTAAAAATACAGTTATTTATCTAGTATTGAAGCTGAAATAAACCATTTATAACAGTACAGTAGTATATATATTATATATCAAAGAGTGGGTGTCCAATTGAACTAAGAGCACTTCTTGTTAAAATTTACTAATTTTTGGTTTTTAATAATCATTATTTACATTTTTTTTGTTATTGATTAATGAACAATCCCATTGTATTGCCAAGTATAATAAGGAATGAGTACTTTTTGGTAGATTTACTTACTTTCATTCTGCCAAAAAAATAACAGCATGCTTTTGGAACTGATTTTTATAAATGGTTGAAGATACTAGTTATGCACTTGTGTCACTCTATGAACTCAAGATGTCCTTCATCATCTAAGATCTGGTTGTCCTCATAGATGTGAATACTACTGACTAGTGGTACAAAACACCATTTATTGAAATTCAATTATGATCTTATTCCAAGACGTCTGGTCTGGATCATTTAGAGTTTGGGGGGTTGTTTTATGAAAAAAAAATTTTGCTGCCTGTCACACATGTAGTAGTAGATTTGAAAGCATTTTCAAATCATTAGACCCCAGAGTTCAAAACAAAGCTAAATAAAAAGCGAAAAAAAAACCATTACCTAGTTTTGTTAGATGATCGCTTCTTCCTTTGTTCTTTCTGCTTCAGGCTCTCAGCTGTAATGCATGACTAGCGATTTCTTCACTCGCAAGATTAGAAGTCATAATAATATGGCATCTTTACATTCAACAGTCTTTCCCTGTCCATCCGTCAGTCGGCGGCCCTGATATAAAATAAAAAATTTACAGAACAGTCATATCAGGAACAGGAATATTGGGCTATTAAACAAACAATAAAAATCTATTGTAAACAAAACAAAAACTTCAGTCACAGAGCTGATGTCAGTCACAGAGCTGATGTCAGTCAAAGAGCTGCTGTCAGTCACAGAGCTGATGTCAGTCACAGAGCTGCTGTCAGTCACAGAGCTGATGTCAGTCACAGAGCTGCTGTCAGTCACAGAGCTGATGTCAGTCACAGACAACAAGTAGCTATAGTAACTATGAAATTGCTTTGTCACAACTTTAAGGTCAGACAAATGATTTTCTGTGAAATTCTAGTTTACTGCTTTATGCTTTTAAAGAAGGATTAATGAATTTTATAAAAAACTTCATAACAAAAAGCAATTGGACTTAAAAATTATCTTAAATATGAAAAAGAAAAGCCTTTAAAATGTATAACAACCAGAATAATCAAACTGAAAACAGAATCACTCATTAGTAATTACATTAAATTTTTATTGTGGAAAAACTGAGTGGTTGATATTAACAGGGAGCCACTAACATTCTAAAAAAATTAAGGAAGAGTGTAGTGGTGATGTTTTACTTAATTAGGAAGGTAAGTCAGTTGGGTTCAAACCTAGGTGGTGACAGGTGCTGTGACTCCTAGGCCAGTGCTTTAGAACACTAGACCACTGAAGCCTTGTATCAGAGGGGAGGGGCTTGAAGAGAGAAGAAGCAAAAAGACAATATATCAGCAGTTTAGTGATAAGTTTCGGTTACCTCATCAAATAACTGTAACATAATGGTCAATACATCTGGATGTGCTTTGTCCACTTCATCAAATAACACCACAGCTTTCGGAAACTCTGTCAATTGTTTTGTCAACTGACCACCTTCCTGATGACCAACATATCCTGGTGGAGCTCCAATAAACTTGGCAACCTGTAAACAAAATCAAGAAAAATTTGATAAAGATTATAAAAAATAAATCTGTAAATATATAACATAAATACCTGTTAAATTTAATGTGCCATAAGTGCACATTCCAAAAAATCATTCCTCATCAGTGACACTAGGGGCTGAAAAGTTTGACAGATAAAAATCATAAGCCAAACAGCTGAAAAATAATGAATCTAAAGTTCCAAAATTATATGAATCCAAACTCAACTAAGGAATGCTTTACATGAGGGAACAAACCTTAGTTTTAAATAAATTTCAAAAATTAAGACAGCTGAAAATTTTGTTACATGGTAAAGAAAATGCACTTGGCTGTAGTAAGTGCAAACAAGTACACAAAATAAGAAAACAAACAAAGCACAAATAATAAAAAACAAGGTAAGATAAAGAGGGGACATACAAGTCAGGGAAACTTGTTAAGTAGGGATGACACACCACAGCCTGAACTGACCTGTAAAGAAATGAACACAGACCAGCCAGAGCTGACCAGTTAAGAGGGGAAAGCATACTGCAACAAGGACACTTAAGGATATCTATTCCTCTTAGCACTTGGATTCGAATTCCACTCTGTCAGATCCTAGTGTGAGGTTTATCAGTTTACTCCACCACCCCTGAACTGACTGCTTCAACATTTACGAAGAATTCTTGAAGGGGGTGTGAAACATCATTGATCTAATCTAATTCACAGCTGACAAGTTTAGGGGAAAGGCAGACCACAGACAAGTCAGATCAGAAAAGGGTGACAATTGTTATATGTAATCAATCTTTGACCATTTTCACAAGAAAAGAAGACAATACATTTATCTCCATTTTATAGCATTTTGTGTATATGTAGCTAAAAGTTAACTCCCTTATCTAATGTTTTACATGTCTATGGACACAAAAGATGGCAACTATATATATCTTAAACATTTTTACCTCGTGTTTCTCCTGATATTCTGACATGTCAATTCTAATAAATCCCTTAAAAAAGAAAAAATATTATATCTGTTTTAACATGTAAATACTGTACAAAAATAAACAAAAAAAAAAAATTATTTAATTTGTAAAAAATATGCAATTTGTTACAAGTATGGATTGAATGTAACAACAATAAAACTAGCATTGCATATCATATAATTAAAAAATGTGATAAATGGATAAAGTAAATTAAAGATATTAATATCTAAAATCAAGTTACTGATCTTTTTAATAAATTTATCATTTATTTTATTTATTTCATTTATATCACAAAAATGTCAAACCACTCAGCCACCAAGGCTGTTAAATATATTTTAAAAAATAAACTTACTTTTTTAACATTTTTATGCAAATAATGTGCTACTTGTTTAGCCAATTCTGTTTTTCCTGCAAAAATTAATAGAAATACAACTGTTTATTGTCAAATTATAATGTGTCAAATTGTAAATTTACAAACTATAGTATTAATGCCATAGTTTTAATCATTATTTCAAATTTATTTTGACTGTCAATCTTTTCAAAATACAAGGTTTAGATTTTAATTTACATGTAGATAGATCTTTGCAGAACTTACCAAACCACTTGTCTACGAGAAACAAAATAAAACTTTTTTATACAGTTTTTTGTATTTTCACTTACCAATGCCAGAAGAACCAAGAAATAAAAACACTAATGGATGATCAGCATCATACCAACCATTTTCCTTCCTCCGTATTGCTGAAATGAAAAGAAGCATTATTTATTCTTTTGATTACAATACTGTTCAACTAGCAAGACTGAGGTCATTATGTCCCAAAAATAAAATGCATGTGAAGTAGAGATTTCATGGTGAATAACTAGAGGAAAATCTTTAATCAAATCAGTGAACTAACTGGTTGACGTCATTTTTGTTCAGTAAGCCAAATCCTGGTTGAAATGGAATCTGTCTAAAGCAGGCCTAAACAAATGCCGTTTTTTGGTGAAAAACGCCGATTCAAACTTAAAAAAGCCGATTGAAACATATCTGAATTTGCTTTTTTACATATAATAGTAAGACAAAATCTGATTAAAAATTCTTTAATGCCGGCTTGTTAACAATTAAAATTACTCAGGACAGTGTCAGGATTCACTGAACTACCCTATTCACAGGTAATTACCTAATACCTTACAGGTTAATTGATTACTAGTGGCTTCACCTGATCACATTGTTTCTACTAGAATATACATTTCTGTCATACACGTGCCTGATTGTAGTAAATAACCTCCCTTGATCTCTACATACAAGAGCTGACTGGATTGATTACGACTGTTTTCGGGTTACCAATAACAACAACAACATGATCACGACATAACACATGGTTTTTGTATCGGGATAATTTGTTGTTTCTGTTATATGTCGATATAATTCAAATTACCAGTGATGGGATTTTTGCAAGATATTTATTAGCGGCATTTATGAACTTTAATCTATATGCGACATTGTTACACATCGAGTCCTGAATCCTGAGTAAACATATATTTTATGTTAACTGAACTTCAGTGGAACTTGTGTAAGCTAAACACAGAGTAAACCCATATAAACTGAAATATATTATTAGGACATACCAATAACATTGTTTGTTAATCAAATATCAAACATCAAATATTTGTCTTATAAAAAAATCTATGGTCTAAAAAGTGTTCATATGATACAGGTTCTACTGTATAGATTGTTTATAATACACACACACACACACACACACACACACACACACACACACACACACACACACACACATCTACCTGCTGCTACAGTGTTTATGGAACTCTGTTGTCCTATTATATGTTCCTTCAATCTTTCTTCTAATGGAAACTTTCTTCTTTCTTCAGCCAATCTTTTCTCTTGCAGCTCTTTAAACTGTTAAAAAATAATATAAATAGTTCCTTTACAGGAGATTTACAAGTCACAGGAGTCAACAAACAGTTTAATCAATATTCAAGTTTTTAACAATGGAAAGTGTTATTCATTATTTCAATCTTAATACAGACAGATAAAAAATTCAACTTTACTGCCATAAAAACACAATGCACTCCTTATCAAAAGGGGCCTCGGTGGCCGAGTGGTCTAAAGCTCATGCTTACAGATCACAATGCCTCTCACTGCCTGGGTTCCAATCCTACTCGGGATAGATCCTAGTGTGAGAAAGTTTGTCAGTTCACTTGCCTAAGGTCGGTGGTTTTCTTTAGGCACTCCAGTTTCCTCCACCATCCCAGAAACTGACCGCCTCAAAATAAGTGAAAGAATCTTGACTGGGGCGTAAAACACCATTACTCCACTCCACTCTCCTTATCAAAACATTTTCAGACTGATTACTTTTATGAATAACTATTTAATTTGCCAATTGCAAACTTTCTCAAAGTAGGATCTTCCTGAGCTATATTTGAGCTTAAGATTAACAGCAATGTCATAACTAGGTTGGCGTTTTTGACCACTTTGGTGGCTGGGTAGCTCAGTCAGTAGAGAGTCCTGCTATTATTGTGAAGGTCCCGAGTTTGAGTCCCGCTTCGGCCAATGCATTTTTTCCTTTTCCTGTAACATACCCAATTTTTGTAGAACTATTGTGTCTGCTAGTTATGTTCTGTAAAATTTGCAAAATTTTAAAACACACCACTTTTACCAGAATACCACACTATTAAAAGAAATAATATTTTTTGGACAAATACTGAGCCAATTCATGCATTACAAAAGTGAACCCCTTGTCATATCATGTCCATTTTTCACCTGACAACAATGACAACAAATTGATACATTTACTTACATTACTTTCACTGTTTTGTAATAAATCTTTGACTTTTTGATTTTTACAATAAGCACTTGGTTTGTGTCCATTTACATTTTCTATGGTCGGGTCAGCACCTAGTCATAACATAATTAATTATCAATATATTTGTGAGATATTGTATTTCAATTTGGGCAAACTTGCAAGCCTAATCCTAAACCAAATATATTACAACTCCCGACAAAATTTTTGGAAAACTTGTTAAGCCTCAAACTAGACCAGGTAAAATTACAACCTGAGTCAATAGCTTCCTATCTGGCACTACAAGAAGAGCAAATTTATCATGTGATCAAATTTACCAGATCATATTTACATGTGTGTTGTTTATCATGTAGCAGGTTATTTTTGGCATGCTTTGGCAGTCAGGAATAAAACTGTCCCTCAAAAAAACTAAAATATTGTCAGTCAATTTTTTATGCTATCTGTACTTTGTATTTCTTGTGAGATAACATTGTTTACCAGAAAACATCAACTAATTTGATTCTATTTCAAGAGGAAATGAAAAATCACATAGACATAAAGGAGTATCAAAGAAAGCGCATATATTTTCATCTAAAATACAACCTAAGAGAGAGAGAGAGAGAGAGAGAGAGAGAGAGAGAGAGAGAGAGAGAGGGGAGAGAGGGGGAGAGAGGGAGGAGAGGAGAGAGAGAGAGAGAGAGAGAGAGAGAGAGAGAGAGAGAGAGAGAGAGAGAGAGAGAGAGAGATATGGATGGATGGATGGATAGATGGATGAATGGATGGATGATTGGATGGATAGATGGATAGATGGATGGATGATTGGATGGACGGATGGATGGATGGAAGGATGGGTGGAAGGATGGATGGATGGATGGTTGGATGGTTGGATGAAATGTTGGATGGATTGTTGAAAGGATGAATGGATGGGTTGATGGATGGTTGGATGGGTGAGTGGGTGGGTGAATAGATGGGGAGGTGGGTGGATGGATGGACGGATGGATAGGTGGGTGAATGATTTGGTGGCTTGGGTAGATGGATGGATTGTTTGAACGATGGATGAATGGGTTGACAGATGGTTTGATGGATAGGTAATTGGACTGATGGATGGATGGATGGATTGGTGATTGGGTGGATGAATAGATGGGTGGTTGGGAAGGTTGGTAGATGGATGGATGGATAAATAGACAGAAAGAAGAAAAAAGAACTTACCAGCTTCTAAAAGCAGTTGTACAATTCTAAAATTATCTGATAACACAGCATAATGTAAGGGTGTACATCCTTTAAAATTAGCATGGCTGCTCAATCCGTTACTAAACTCTTCTTCTCTCATCAACATAACTGTAAAATATCAGAAAAAAACAGATATATGTGTATAAATATATATATATATATATACAGTTGACTCTCGTTAATTCGAAATTGAAGGGGTCAGATAAAAAATTTCGATTTATCCGAATTTCGAATTAAACGTTTTGATCACTAACGATCAGAAACGGGAGATAACTCTAATAGTAAAGCGCTCCCCTACTGACGTCACGTATATGCTGTTACGTATTATAATGCTTACAATTGACATTGAAAATGGAAGATTAAGATAAAATTAAACAGTAAAAATTAAAAATGACTTTAAATTTTTCTATGTTAATGTAAAGCTCAACAATCTAAAAATTTTTGAACAATAAAACAAGTAAATGGGAAATTACACCGTAAGCTACAAGGTTCCATTGAAATTTGTTAAACACTGGCAATCATCGGGCGAGGCTCAGTTAAAGTTTCTTTTATTCATAATCATAACTTTTCCTCTGTAATCCTTAGCGTCCGACCTTTGTGGTTATTAAAATTATGGCTTGCCATGTCACCGTAGCTAAATGGTGTATACCATTTGGCTCGACAGATCAATTAAGTGGCGATTAGCGTTGGGTATGACTGTGGAAGTAGCGGACTGCCCACTTTTTCATTTTACACCAATGAAATTTTTCCTTTTACTGATAGACAGTTTACTATGACCTGACCGGAAGAGAAAATCGTGAAAATAACATGGGATACCGACTTCCTTTTTCATGTGTTTTTTGAGTCGGAAATGAATCTTCAAAGTAAACCGCCACTCTGTTACTATAAACACTTCTTAAACAAAAGACGGATAAATTATTTCAGGTAAAAATCAATATTTTTAGGATAAAATATTTTGTGTACATGTAATTTTTTTTATTTTACCGCTTAGTTTCAATTGTTGTATAAACAAATCCAAACTACGATAAACAAGGAAAGTATATTTCGATTTAAACGTTGGAATTTTCATTATATTTTGTAATCTGGACTGAAAATTTACTTCGAATTAAGCAAAATTTCGAATTTCGGTATTTCGATTTAAACACACAAATTTGCATAGAAATACATAGCGATCTGACGGGACCGTTTGTATCATTTCGATTTAAGCGAAATTTCGATTTAACCGATTTCGAATTACGAGAGTCGACTGTATATATATATATATATACTGCAAACTGCATGTTAATGTTGTTCAAATGAGGTAACATGACTTCATAACTAGATAATCACCTCCAATCAAACCAATGAAAGATAAACAATTGTTATACATCAAAAGCGGAGTGGTTCTGGTCTATAAAGGGGCCTTAGTGGTCATGTGATCTAAAGCATACATTTACCCATCACAGCACCTCTCTCTGCCTAGGTTTGAATTTCACTCGGGCAGCATAAAAAAGTTCGTAAGTTTGCTTGCCAAAGGTCAGTTGTTTTCTACATGCAGTTTCCTCCACCATTCATCAACCACTACGGTAGCTCAGTTGGTAGAGTGCTCGCTCCGTAAGTAGAAGGTCGTGGTTTCGAACCCCGGCCGGGTCTGACCCAAGACATGAAAGTACGTAGTGACTGTACTTTCGCCAAGCATTCGGCATTATGAAATGAAAGTCACGGTTCTTTCGGATGGGAACTTAAAATAAATGAGGTCCCGTGTCATGGCAGGCATGGCACAATAAAGAACCCTGCTGTATAATGCCATCAGCGCAACGCAAAGGCAAAATTTCTGCACTTTCCCCTATAGCTGGTGACATCTCAATATAAGTAAAATATTTTTGACTTGGACGTTGAACACCAATACTCAACTCAACTCAACTCCACCATTCATCAACTGCCTATCAAACTATCATCCATATTTATCTTTCTTTTAATTTATAATAACAGTGGTCATCTTGGTTTTCAGATAAATATGCCCGACACTATTTATAAACTGTATCAACTAAGGATCTACCAAATCATATTTAGTTTCATCAGGTTCAGTGGTTTCAAAGCCCCTGTATTAATAAGCATTTATAAAATGATAAACCCTCGGATACCACTGATCGATCAAAGTCTGCCAGTAATGTAATTAAACTAATACTTACCCTGTAGACCATGAAGTTGTTTTTCACGACCTGTAATCTGATAATTTGCGTAATTATCTCCGGCATTAATATCAGCTCCAGCTTTAATCAATATTGAAACAGCTCTGAAATAAAAACACAATGTACTTCACTGATAAATTAAAATTTTTCAGAAAATACTATAGTGATAAGTGAGAATGGAAAGTTATCAAGAAGCATTATCAGTGATTTTTTTACCCCTGCGTCCCTGATGCAAACTTTTTTGCAGTGGACGCAGGATTTCAAAATCAATGAGTCCAAGGGATGCATAAAATTTTCATCAAAGGCGTTTCTTATATTCCTTAAATATGAAATCGAAAGCCTGAGCAAATTAATTTATTTCCTATTCAAACCTTGCTTCGCGGCTTGAAACGTAAACAACGGTTTATTTATACCCGGGTGCCTTTTACACATACACTGGCTGCGCATGAAGCGTTCTAATAATCGATCTGATTAGTGGGATGGCTGACTATTTGTTCAATCACAGCATAATAACAAGCCGCTTCAACAGTGTTGAAGTAAATAAATTGTCTGCATCGCGATGGGTCCTATCAAAAAGAAGCTTTCATTACTAAATTTAATGTTTAAAAATAAAACCCAATAGATCGTATTAATTTCAGACTCACCTGTATGACAGATGTTTCTGTCACAAACGCCGATTTTTAGCAAAAAACGCCAATTCAAACTTAAAAAAGCCGATCGAAAAATATCCGAATCGGCTTTTTCCCCCATAATAGTAAGACAAAATCTGATTAAAAATTCAAGTTAAGTGTTAACAGTTATACAGAATAAAACAAAGACAGTTTGTAGTTTTAATTTTTGTAAGGAAAAATACAAAATCACAGTTTTGAGTTTTAACAACTTATAGCATAATATATAGGATGCATACTTTCGGCTGTGGGACTCATACTTTTTTAGCCTTGTGAGTCCCAGAACTCGCATAGTGGAAATTGTAAAAAAAATCACTGCATTATAACAGAGTTTCTTGTACTTTAGCGAGAAGTGAGGTGGCAAAATTATTAAGAAGCATTATAACATGGTTCCTGTACTTTAGCGAGAAGTGAGGTGGCAAAATTATTAAGAAGCATTATAACGTGGTTCCTGTACTTTAGCAAAAAGTGAGGTGGCAAAATTATCAAGAAGCATTATAACGTGGTTCCTGTACTTCAGCCAGAAGTGAGGTGGCAAAATTATCAAGAGGCATTATAACGTGGTTCCTATACTTTAGCGAGAAGTGAGGTGGCAAAATTATTAAGAGGCATTATAACATGGTTACTGTACTTTAGTGAGAAGTGAGGTGACAAAATTATCAAGAGGCATTATAACACGGTTCCTGTACTTTAGCGAGAAGTGAGGTGGCAAAATTATCAAGAGGCATTATAACATGGTTCCTGTACTTTAGCGAGAAGTGAGGTGGCAAAATTATTAAGAAGCATTATAACGTGGTTCCTGTACTTTAGCGAAAAGTGAGGTGGCCAAATTATCAAGAAGCATTATAACGTGGTTCCTGTACTTCAGCCAGAAATGAGGTGGCAAAATTATCAAGAGGCATTATAACATAGTTCCTGTACTTTAGCGAGAAGTCATGTGGCAAAATTATTAAGAAGCATTATAACGTGGTTCCTGTACTTTAGCGAGAAGTGAGGTGGCAAAATTATCAAGAGGCATTATAAAGTGGTTCCTGTACTTTAGCGAGAAGTGAGGTGGCAAAATTATCAAGAGGCATTATAAAGTGGTTCCTGTACTTTAGCGAAAAGTGAGGAGGCAAAATTATCAAGAGGCATTATAATGTGGTTCCTGTACTTTAGCGAGAAGTCATGTGGCAAAATTATCAAGAAGCATTATAACGTGGTTCCTGTACTTTAGCGAGAAGTGAGGTGGCAAAATTATTAAGAGGCATTATAACGTGGTTCCTGTACTTTAGTGAGAAGTCATGTGGCAAAATTATCAAGAGGCATTATAAAGTGGTTCCTGTACTTTAGCGAGAAGTGAGGTGGCAAAATTATCAAGAGGCATTATAAAGTGGTTCCTGTACTTAAGCGAAAAGTGAGGAGGCAAAATTATCAAAAGGCATTATAACGTGGTTCCTGTACTTTAGCGAGAAGTCATGTGGCAAAATTATCAAGAAGCATTATAACGTGGTTCCTGTACTTTAGCGAGAAGTGAGGTGGCAAAATTATTAAGAGGCATTATAACGTGGTTCCTGTACTTTAGTGAGAAGTCATGTGGCAAAATTATCAAGAGGCATTATAAAGTGGTTCCTGTACTTTAGCGAGAAGTCATGTGGCAAAATTATCAAGAAGCATTATAACGTGGTTCCTGTACTTTAGCGAGAAGTGAGGTGGCAAAATTATTAAGAGGCATTATAACGTGGTTCCTGTACTTTAGTGAGAAGTGAAGTGGCAAAATTATTAAGAAGCATTATAACGTGGCTCCTGTACTTTAGCGAGAAGTGAGGTGGCAAAATTATCAAGAGGCATTATAACATGGTTCCTGTACTTGAGCGACAAGTGAGGTGGCAAAATTATCAAGAGGCATTATAACGTGGTTCCTGTACTTTAGCGAGAAGTGAGGTGGCAAAATTATCAAATGGCATTATAACATGGTTCCTGTACTTTAGTGAGAATTGAGTTTTAGACAAACATAATTACAAGGTTTTAATTTCCTCTAGATCTCATGATAAACCAGGTAGCAAAGTTATCAAGAGGCATTATAACAGGGTTTTACTGTATGTGTGAAGAAACTGAAAATTAAGTCCAACTGAAAAAAAATCCAATGTCTTCTGTAACATTAGAATATACAGAATATAAAAATTTACAAAATAACACAGGTCAAGTAAGCAATATGATATTTATCTACCACCCCACATGTTTTACAAAAAGTGATCACTTAATACAGCAATGAGCATTATTTATGTTTTAACACCTACTTTTCATCTCCTTGCATTGCTGCTACATGTAATGCAGTCCATCCTAAGGCGTGTCTTGTATTGACATCAAATCCATCTCTAATGAAGCTAAAACAGAGCATACAGAAACAGTTCATCAAAATCCTTGTTTTAATCAGGCATTAGTGATTGTGTGGTCTAAACCACTTATCCTACTCTGGCCAATCTTAGTGTTAAAAGTTTGGCCAATGGTTAACAGATGTAGCTTTTTTTTTCTCTGATTACTTCAGTTTCCTCCACCATCCCAAAACTGACTGGTCCAAAACTGGTGAAAGAATCTTGCCTAGGTAATAAAACTTGAATACTCATCATTACTTTTAATGATTACCTGTACACGTTTATAAAATAGATTTCTTTAATCGTAAAATTCAGTATACCGGTACATAAAATAACTAGCTTCTCACATCACTGTGTTTATTCTATTATGCATGTGTCTATGCATAGACACTTAATGTTAAAATCTTTCTATTAGTGAGTGTATACACATACATATAGATGTGTGTGTGTGTGTGTGTGTGTGTGTGTGTGTGTGTGTGTGTGTTTGTTTGTTTGTGTGTGTGTGTGAAATTAAGGAAATTTGGGTCATTGTAAAACACATCGGAAAGGATATGGTGATTCGAACAAGACTATATTAAAATGCTGACTTCATGACAACTGACAAACATGTGCTGCAACCTGGCTAAAATGCATGTTAAAAACTCAAGGTATCTGGCCAAAGAACAAGTGGAACTTTGGTGTTCCATGCTGAACTAGGCTTAATAGTTAATAGTCAAAATCTTACCTGTTGACAATAAAATGCTCTTGATTTTTAACAGCTCGAAAAAAATTGTCATTTCCTATCAAAAGAAAACAAGAAAAATTATAAACAGCAAAACCTGTCTAAAATGTACAAAAACACACACTTCATTTTAGGCAAGTAATTCACTAACAAAAAATGTCACTGGTATTTCATGATGCTACAATATAAATATCCAACAACTCAAGTTAGACTAAATATCTAGGCAAATAATCCCAAAAACTCAGGTCAGATATCAGTGCCTCATTATAATACACTATAGCTAAGTAATCTACCAATCCACCCAGATACTTGTACCCCATTACACTATCCTATCGGCAAGTATCACTAATTCAGTCAGACACTAATACAGGAAAAATGCCTCTGATCATAGACAATTTTTTTTATATCATGTCTCAAGAAAAAAAAACTGTGGTACTATGGTACAGTAGCTAAATTAGTCCATGGTTTTATTAAGTTGTGAGGGTAAGTTTTTCCTGAAATTTCAAATACCCCCAAATGCAAATCTGAGTGCAACAGTAGGAATGAATTGTTTTGGGAGCAACTTGTCTTAAAATGGCAGTGAAAAGCATTATAGGTACCATGCAGTAAGTTCAGGCTCACAGTAAGGTCACTGTGTGTGTTGTGTCTGTATAAATAATGAAATAAATCTAATACTATTTTTAAGATAGCAACACCATTAGTTTTTGTTCTGGTTTGATTTCATTGATTTCGTGGGGCTTTACATCCCAGTCAAGAATATTCCATTTATATCGAGAAGTCACCATTTATATGTGAAGTGCAGATATTTTGACCTTTGTAGTGCACTTAGGGCAATGTGCAGGGAGGATTTTTAATGTGCCATGCCTGCAATGAGAAAGGGCATCAGTTTTTAAGGTCTCATCCAAAAGACCCTGTAACTTTCATTTCTTAATGTTGAGTGCTTGCCAAAAGAACAGTCACTACCAATTTTCAAGTCTTGGTCAGACCCGACCAGAGTTTGAACCCGACCTCACACATACAAAGCAAGCACTCTACCAACTGAGCTACCATAGTGGTGTTGTAATATTTCTCCTCTATACTTGACAAAAAATGAATGAATATTACAACTACATATGAATTTAATTGAGTTTCTTGCTTCAGTTGCATTCTGTTTTATCAGAATGAAATATTGTCGATGTAAAAATATGGCAGCAAAAATAGGTAAACTTTCTGTACAGTTATAAACTTTAAAAAATTACCATGGGGTTATAATTGTCAATAAAATATAGACTCAAGTAAAAATCTGATAAATATATCAGCACCAGTTATGTAAGTTCAAGTTACCTCCCTTACACCAAGAATACATTTTTTCTGATGCAATAAATCTCATTCATATATCAGAGATCGATGACAGTCAAAAATTATCAAATGGTTCTGTTCTTATTAAAATATAAAAAAGTTACGTACTGTTACCACTCAGGCAATAAACTACTCCACCAAACGAAAGTGCACCGCCAAGGACCAGACCCGGTGTGGCCGATCTGGGCCTGGGGTTGTGTTTTGTGAAATACAGCGGTATAAACGGTTTTTTGACACCATTTAACACTTTCCTGTGGTCTGTGGAAATCTTGATTTTCTTGACTTGTGTTTGGATTACATTGTTGCCCCTTAGGTGGCATAAAATCGCTTTACGAAAAAGCTGTCTGCTTGCCATTGTTTATTTTTCAATGACATCAAAGATGCATATTGTAATGGTACCCAACAAACAATCACCAATGTTAGACTAAAACTAACGCTATTTTTTCCCCCAAAATTCTATTTCTGCTTCTATATGAAAAATAGCCAAACATATGACAGTTTTGCTTTTTATTTTTTTTTATTGCTCGTGATGGACACCAAATTTATTAATGAGGAAACTGAATTGAAATTCAATTTATTTTAACACTTTATATCAAATGAACGTGCATAGTAGTCTGCATCACCTGTAATTAATTACGACAAAAAAGTGCAGATAACATTCACGAAAATGATACGTGAGGTAACTAAGTAATTTACGAAACGTTTTGGTTTTTATACACGAGTATTCATACGCGTCTTTAGTAGGCTATTGCAGAGTACGTGTAGTACACACAACTCGGATTTGAACTTTATCACGGTGACATGGACAAAACTGTCTAAAAATATCAACATATATTTGGTGTTTCTTTTTGTATATATATATATATATATATATATATATATATATATATATATATATATATATATATATATATATATATATATATATATATATTCATTAAACTTTGTTTGTAATCGATCTATGATGGTTTAGATCGAATGGCTCTCGCGCTAATTTGTCATAAACCGCGAATATTTACAATCCGTAGCTTACAACTTACAAATGTTTGAAATTTGATTAATTCATTCATGATTTTCGTGGAAATTCCTTGTGAATACCGAACAGATTTCAACTGCATCAAACTGGGTTAGCTCCGCCCACCTGTACTCATTTTCAAAAAATGACAACAACAGATAAACGTGTCAAGGTTTTATTTAAATATCTGTGTTTTTACAACTTTATTTATTCAGACCATTAAATTCAATAAAATGTAGTATACGTTTATCGTTTATGTTTTGTTTACATTCTGTGTCTTGACACGATGAATTGTTTACATTCCGCGACTTGTCACGTGTATTTGTGTTTACATTTTTGTAACGTAGTGCCGTTACCAATGTATTCATACTTTCCCGTGATGCAAAACCATGACGTCAGAATACGAAAGGTCGCACGTCAGTGAAGCTTTCGGTCTATGTTGTGATAGATCGAATCACTCGTCAAATAGTTTATTACAGAGAATTTGATTATAATTGTAAATATATATATATATATATTATGTGTGTGTGTGTGTGTGTGTGTGTGTGTGTGTGTAATTTCTATTACATTGTATTCAATATACCAGAATTTCAAACTACTACTTTACAGAGTATAGCATTAGGAAAGAGAGAAAACAGAAACCAAACTAATAAGGCATTAATATTGGTCACTGAACATAAAACAATCAAACATTTAGCCTAACCATAAATTTATGTTTGCAAAACATATTGTTAGTTCAAAAACGTGGTAAAAGATACTTACACTGAGCTAATGCATATAAATCATTTATTTTATTTTCATAACTAGCTTATTAATTTGTATAAACTTTTCCTCCAGAATGTTCCGTGAACTTGCTTACAGAAGATTTGTTGGATGGATCTGGAGGGTGTTTGGAAGAAAGAAGATTATTCCTTCATGTGCCGTTACCGCCATCAAACATAAATTTCTACCAGAGAACATGTGTGATTTCAATTACCCACGATTACATAAGGATTGATAATACTATACTGACAGCGACTTATGATCGTCAGATTCTTGTTTAGTGCTATAGAGAAGATCGGCATGATGTAAGGCCAATAAATGTGTTAAGATGCGCAAAAATATAATAAACCTTTTTGTTTTCGAGATAGGATGGCACATGTAACCAGAGTTCGCCACTGGACATATGATTTTATTGATAAACTTCTTTCTGTTAAAACGATGCTTTTTATAAATTTGTGACGTAAACGTTTTGCATCACGTGACACGCCTTCAAACCCGATTACAAATGACTAAATGAGAATTGCAACGCCATTTTATTAGTGCTTGTATTATTTTAATAATAAACCGATGGCATTTTCAATAAAAGTTAACTTAGATGCTGATAAAGTTTGTCACGGTTTTGTTTTTATTATCAGTCGTTCCAAATTGAAAAGTAAAAATTCGAGCTGAAAAATAACTTGACAGCAGCCAAAGAAGTATGACCTCACCACAACAAACCGTTTAGACAAAATAACAAAACAGGACATATACATTTATTAATTAAAGCGCCTAAACAAATATTGAACTCGAGTCCATCGAATATAAAACTACCGTCTTTCATTTTTTTTAACTTCTGTGTGAATCAACAGACAAAGTTATTAATCTTGAAATGTAAGCAAAGCTGATGTAATATTCTGAATAGAGTTATAAAACTAGTGATGACTATTTGTAGTTAATATCAATAACTTGTATTGTGTCATGTTCTCGGTTACGTTTGCATAACGCAAAGTACATGTTTTTCAGTTATAATTTTCTTTCTTCCTTTTTTCAGCAACCACTTACTAACATATAGGCCTACTCAAGGACATAAATCACTTACCGGTACGTTACTAGGAGCTCATTATATGTTAGACTTCTGTCGTGACAGAATGTTTTTGACCGAGTCTGGGTTATCATATTAGGCACATATCTAAACGGGTCCGTTTTTAAGTTGCTGTCGTAATTTTGTAATTGTCCATTATAATATTTATTGTCTATACTTCAGTTTTATAAATATTTGAAGAAAAATAATTGTTTACAAAATTTTAATAATGACATTTTGTATTATCCGTTTTAAATTGTTATGTCGCAAACTATTCTACCGACTGCTTTACGGTAAGTGTTATCAGCTGATTTCTGAATCAACTTTCACATTGTTCTTCAGCTGGTGCGGATTGAAGACAACAGGTTAAAGGCAAGCATTACTAGCTTTTACTTTGCTCTTTTTATTTGTATTTTTAAAAATTGATAATCTTTTTTCCTGTGATAATTTGTCTCTTTAAAGTGTTCTGTTTGGTCATCCTTCTTAGATTTAACACTGTTGTGTGTACAAAAATAGTTTCAAGACATTCTTGTTATCAAGAAATGCGCCGTAATATGCAAATCTAACATTGGCATTGCATACATTAAAAATATTTACCAATTACGTTAAAAATTGCATTAAAAATCATTTCAAAGTTCTTAAAACAAATTACTTTTTAACATTAATCCATAGTCTTCGTTTTAGCAGAATTTTATTGTACAGCGACGTCGGGTAATTCTGCGCATGCTAATTACTCCCGTGTTTACGTCAACATTGATATGCACGTGCTATTTTTCGTCTTGAAGATTGACAGAAACGCTGATATATTTTGTCCATAGGTAAAGTATACGTTTAATTACAAAAAAAAAAAAGAAAAATAATAATAATAATAAATAAAAAAAAAACAATCAAATTAGACACAAATGAGACCTACTTTCAGTTTCCTATGATGAAATGACAACTAGGTCAAAGGTTTATAAATATTCATGACTTCCATTTTTGTCCATCCAATCGGGATATAGTTATTAAAATCTCAAGAATTGCACGACATAAATGACAACGTTTCTCGTGTGAATTAATTAGATTCACTATTATATGTGTCCAAAATAAATCCGTCCAAAATATGATCGAACAATAACGAAATCTAACCATTTTTGCTGTGTAGCGTTCTGTATCAAGGTAGCTGAGCAGGTTATGTCACCCCTTGGTCACGTGGATATAGTCTATCATTATTTACATTTTGATATGAGTGACCCAGTCAACATTGTTTTAATTTTTTTTAAATGAAAACACAGTGTTGAAAAATACATTAATACTACTACTACTACTACTACTAATAATAATAACAACAACTCCAATAATAACAGGGAAACTTTAAAATAAACAATCAAAACTGTTATTTATTTATTTATTTACTTTATTTATTAGAAATGGATAAAAAGTTTGAAGCTTTGAGAAATGCTTACAACAATGTTAAAAGGACTGGTGACTCCATCCGTAAATCAGCAAAAATGTTTGGAATACCAGAGTCTACACTTAGATCTAGGCTCAAGAATCCTGATTTATTTGACTCTAAAGTTGGCCACCCAACAATATTTACCAGAGGAAACACAGTTAGCTGAACACTGCAAGAACATGACAAGTTTGGGGTATGGCTATTGTATGTACCAGGTATTGGAATTGGCAAGCAGAATAGCTGATGTAAAAGATACAGTTGCTCGGCTCAAAAAGGACTGGTACTACAATTTCATTAGAAGATTTCCAGACATTACAATAACCATTCCAAAAAAGAGAGAATTATCAAGAGTTTTAGGTGCTTCAGAAACAAATCTCACCAACTATTTCATTGAATTGGGAGCTATTTTGGACAAATATGGACTAAAAAATAAACCAGATGCTATGTGGAATGTTGACGAGACTGGAATCTCTTTAGACCATACGCCACCAAAAATAGTTGCTTCTTCTTGTCAAAAACCATTTGTAGTTACAGCAGGCAAGGTGGGCTTAACAACAACCATTGTAGCTGGAAGTGCTCTTGGGGAGACTATCCCACCTTATATCACATACAAGGGACAACGCTTAACCCAGAACATCATGAGTGGTTGCTTGCCTGGGTCAAAATATGTCACCACTGAAACTGGATGGTCTAACTCAGAATCATTTTATGACTTTGTGACAAACCATTTCATCCCCCATGTTCAAGTCAGACCATGTTTACTACTTTATGATGGTCACACAACTCATGTATCAATAGATCTGATTGAAAAAGCTCGACAAGAAAATATTCATATGTTTGTGTTGCCACCACACACCAGTCATCAGCTTCAACCTCTTGATGTAGGTATATTTAGCCCCTTTAAGCGCTCATTGTCTGCAGAAATACATAAACTTTGCCACTCAAGAGTTGGACGCCATGTTATCAGAGAAGATTTACCTTTTCTTATAGCCAAAGCATATGAAGCAGCATTAACTGTACCAAATTTAATGTCTGCATTTAGAAAAACTGGCCTGGTCCCTTTTAATCCAGAGGAAGTCTTACCAGCAACGCTTCAGGAATTACCACATAATAGTGAAATTGAAAAAGTAAAATCTAGGGAAGAAAGGAAAAATTTACGAAACATAAAACTTTTATTGACTGACATTGACAAACAAACAGTAGAATCTCTTAGTGAATCTCAGCTCAGGACAAGAAAATATGTGATACCAGCAAGTGGGGCAGCTATAACAGAGATAGAGTTTTTAGAATGTTTAAAGAAAAATAGTAAGCCAAAAGAAAGTGCTAATAAGAAGAGAGAACAGGAAAATAGTAAGCCAAAGGAAAGTTTTAGCAGGAAGAGAACACAGGAAAATAAAAAGAAAGCAAACACTGTTACTAAAAAAAGAAAAGTTGACAAAGTTAAAAGCAACAATAAAAACTGTATAAATGATATTCATCAACAAGATAGTCAAGAACCAGGGCCAAGTAATGTCAAGTCGGATGGTTGGATAACATTTTATGACTCTGCATCTGATGATAATAATGAGGATGATGATATTCCCTGTATAGTGTGTGGTTACTTCACTCCCCCAGATTTTCGAAAATCGGTTGCCTTGGAACTGCTTAATTGGGCAAAGTGTGATGAATGCCATGGTTGGGTGCATTTGAAATATTGCACTCCAGTAAGAAATGTTGCCCATGGAGAGAATTTCAAATGCCCAAGATGTTAAAACACTTACTAATTATTTTTTTAAATTGATTTATTTCATATTATGTTATTATATTTCATTATATTAAAAAAAATTATGAAATTTTGCTCTTTTTATGAGCAAATCAATCAGAATTAGAAGTGACTTTAAACTGTGAATCTTTAATAAGTTTCCTATAGGTAACTTTGAAATTAATTATGATTCCCCACCCAAAGGTGGGGAATCATATTGTTTTCGTTCTGTTTCTTCTTCTTCTTATTATTATGATTCCCCACCCAAAGGTGGGGAATCATATTGTTTTCGTTCTGTTTCTTCTTCTTATTATTAAGATTCCCCACCCAAAGGTGGGGAATCATATTGTTTTTGTTCTGTTTCTTCTTATTATTATTATTATTATTATTTTTATAATTTTTTTTTTTCCTTAAAATCGTCGGGTGCAGAACTAAAATTGTCCGGTGCAGAACTCGAAAACGGTATGATGGGTTTCGATGAAATTTGGTACCAACAATCTGCTATCTTGGTAGATATGGATAGATGATCAAATTTTTTTCTATCTCGACGGCTCAGCGGTCGGTGCGTGTAAATTGCGTAATTTAATTCCAAACATCTTTCTGTCCAATACGTACAAAGAGAGATAACTCTTATAGAATCTTCTTCTTTCTTATTCAGTTTCTCAGATATATGAGCGCCCGAAAAAAATGGGTAATCTGAATTAATGTATACAGTTAAGCACTAAACAAAAATGATTGAATGTTAATGTTAATTAAGTGACTAACCTCTTTCTCACATACATAATTTGTTCTTAATAAATTCTCAGTTACTATGTATTAAATTGTTAAAAATATATCAAATTTTTATCAGCACTGCCAAACAAGTTAAACGCATCATTCATTCTCGTTCAAAATTTTAGGATAGGTTCCTGCACCATTAAAGTTTTACATCCATGGGTATTTATTGGGTGAGGGACAGGAAGATGGGGTCTTAAAAACAAAAATCACCAATTTTTCCTTAAACACTTTGCGGTGTGCTATAAAACCATATATAGGGCTTTGTCATAACTCATAAACTAATGAGATCCCCATCCCTAAAGTATATATTTTCTGGTTCCTAATGATAAAATAAAAAGAATGACACTAATCAAAGACACCTAAGGTACTTTCCCACTGAAGGGTAGGGCTGGGTGGTGCTAAGTTAATTTTAAACTATTGAAATCCCCACCCCTAATTTATGTATTTTCTGGTTCCTTATGAAAAGTTGAATAGAGTGATATTAATAAAGGGCACCTAAGGTCATTTCCCACTGTGGGTGGTGCTATGTACATGTATAGCTTTTAAATAGTTAAAATCCTTTCCACTCATCTGTATATTTTCTTGTTCATTATGGACTTTTAAAAAGAATGATAAAAACCTCCAGGAAATCATTTTCAAGAGAGGGTAGGGGTGGGAAGCCAGAATTCTTAGCACCCACCCTCAGTCAAGAAACACTATCTTATGGCATACTTGATTTCATTTCTTAAGGCAAGTTTACAGGATTAAATTCCTATTCAAAGAATTGTAAACAAATTCAATAGCATTATTACATGTGTTGATATGGATAATTGCTTTAATCTCTTTGTCAATTATCCATTAATATGTAGGTTATGGCTACTTCACAGTCATGACACATGTCAATCAAATTTGTTGGTTAAACACCTCACAGTTCGTGAAATAGATTTGCTATCAATCAAAGTTGAATACCTGTCCAATCAAAATACACCAGCTAATAGAATTGCCAATTTAATGGATAGGACCTATGTCAGAAGACAGAACGCATGATTCTGATCTATTAAACTTGTATAATTTACATACATTTCGAATTATAAATTTATACATGCAGATTCGGACTCCCGTGATCAATTGGTTTCTTTTAACAAAAAACATTGTTGCAACAATGGGGTATGAGGGAATGAAAATGTATATTAAAATGAATACTACTCGAATTATAATTGTACAATTCGATGTTAACTTTAAATTTACTTGTCTTCCGCCCTTTCTCTTAGTCAGCTTTCGATTACTAGTAATGGATACTATCAATCCATCTTGAGATCAGTCCATCAGCAGGTGTATATTTTAGACAATATATAGATTATGGATGGTGGGGAATCATACGTAACTGGTATCCCAGTTACAATCTCTAGTTATTATTATTATTATTATTTTTATAATTTTTTTTCTTCCTTAAAATTTTCCGGTGCAGAACTCGGAAACGGTATGATGGGTTTCGATGAAATTTGGTACCAACAATCTGCTATCTTGGTAGATATGGTTAAATGATCAAATTTTTTTCTATCTCGACGGCTCAGCGGTCGGTGCGTGTAAATTGCATAATTTAATTCCAAACATCTTTCTGTCCAATACGTACAAAGAGAGATAACTCTTATAGAATCTTCTTCTTTCTTATTCAGTTTCTCAGATATATGAGCGCCCGAAAAAAATGGGTAATCTGAATTAATGTATACATTTAAGCACTAAACAAAAATGATTGAATGTTAATGTTAATTAAGTGACTAACCTCTTTCTCACATACATAATTTGTTCTTAATAAATTCTCAGTTACTATGTATTAAATTGTTAAAAATATATCAAATTTTTATCAGCACTGCCAAACAAGTTAAACGCATCATTCATTCTCGTTCAAAATTTTAGGATAGGTTCCTGCACCATTAAAGTTTTACATCCATGGGTATTTATTGGGTGAGGGACAGGAAGATGGGGTCTTAAAAACAAAAATCACCAATTTTTCCTTAAACACTTTGCGGTGTGCTATAAAACCATATATAGGGCTTTGTCATAACTCATAAACTAATGAGATCCCCATCCCTAAAGTATATATTTTCTGGTTCCTAATGATAAAATAAAAAGAATGACACTAATCAAAGACACCTAAGGTACTTTCCCACTGAAGGGTAGGGCTGGGTGGTGCTAAGTTAATTTTAAACTATTGAAATCCCCACCCCTAATTTATGTATTTTCTGGTTCCTTATGAAAAGTTGAATAGAGTGATATTAATAAAGGGCACCTAAGGTCATTTCCCACTGTGGGTGGTGCTATGTACATGTATAGCTTTTAAATAGTTAAAATCCTTTCCACTCATCTGTATATTTTCTTGTTCATTATGAACTTTTGAAAAGAGTGATAAAAACCTCCAGGAAATCCTTTTCAAGAGAGGGTAGGGGTGGGAAGCCAGAATTCTTAACACCCACCCTCAGTCAAGAAACACTATCTTATGGCATACTTGATTTCATTTCTTAAGGCAAGTTTACAGGATTAAATTCCTATTCAAAGAATTGTAAACAAATTCAATAGCATTATTACATGTTTTGATATGGATAATTGCTTTAATCTCTTTGTCAATTATCCATTAATATGTAGGTTATGGCTACTTCACAGTCATGACACACTGTCAATCAAATTTGTTGGTTAAACACCTCACAGTTCGTGAAATAGATTTGCTATCAATCAAAGTTGAATACCTGTCCAATCAAAATACACCAGCTAATAGAATTGCCAATTTAATGGATAGGACCTATGTCAGAAGACAGAACGCATGATTCTGATCTATTAAACTTGTATAATTTACATACATTTCGAATTATAAATTTATACATGCAGAATTCGGACTCCCGTGATCAATTGGTTTCTTTTAACAAAAAACATTGTTGCAACAATGGGGTATGAGGGAATGAAAATATATATTAAAATGAATACTACTCGAATTATAATTGTACAATTCGATGTTAACTTTAAATTTACTTGTCTTCCGCCCTTTCTCTTAGTCAGCTTTCGATTACTAGTAATGGATACTATCAATCCATCTCGAGATCAGTCCATCAGCAGGTGTATATTTTAGACAATATATAGATTATGGATGGTGGGGAATCATACGTAACTGGTATCCCAGTTACAATCTCTAGTTATTATTATTTTTTATAATTTTTTTTCTTCCTTAAAATTGTCCGGTGCAGAACTCGGAAACGGTATGATGGGTTTCGATGAAATTTGGTACCAACAATCTGCTATCTTGGTAGATATGGTTAAATGATCAAATTTTTTTCTATCTCGACGGCTCAGCGGTCGGTGCGTGTAAATTGCGCAATTTAATTCCAAAAATCTTTCTGTCCAATATGTACAAAGAGAGATAACTCTTACAAAATCTTCTTCTTTCTTTTTCAGTTTCTCAGATATATGAGCGCCCGAAAAAAATGGGTAATCTGAATTAATGTATAAAGTTAAGCACTAAACAAAAATGATTGAATGTTAATGAACTAAATGTTAATTAAGTGACTAACCTCTTTCTCACATACATAATTTGTTCTTAATAAATTCTCAGTTACTATGTATTAAATTGTTAAAAATATATCAAATTTTTATCAGCACTGCCAAACAAGTTAAACGCATCATTCAATCTTGTTCAAAATTTTAGGATAGGTTCCTGCACCATTAAATTTTACATTCATGGGTATTTATTGGGTGAGGGACGGAAGATGGGATCTTAAAAACAAAAATCACCAATTTTTCCTTAAACATTTTGCAGTGTGCTATAAAACCATAGGGCTTTGTCATAACTCATAAACTAATGAGATCCCCATCCCTAAAGTATATATTTTCTGGTTCCTAATGATAAAATGAAAAGAATGACACTAATCAAAGACACCTAAGGTCCTTTCCCACTGAAGGGTAGGGCTGGGTGGTGCTAAGTTAATTTTAAACTATTGAAATCCCCACCCCTAATTTATGTATTTTCTGGTTCCTTATGAAAAGTTGAATAGAGTGATATTAATAAAGGGCACCTAAGGTCATTTCCCACTGTGGGTGGTGCTATGTACATGTATAGCTTTTAAATAGTTAAAATCCTTTCCACTCATCTGTATATTTTCTTGTTCATTATGGACTTTTGAAAAGAGTGATAAAAACCTCCAGGAAATCCTTTTCAAGAGAGGGTAGGGGTGGGAAGCCAGAATTCTTAACACCCACCCTCAGTCAAGAAACACTATCTTATGGCATACTTGATTTCATTTCTTAAGGCAAGTTTACAGGATTAAATTCCTATTCAAAGAATTGTAAACAAATTCAATAGCATTATTACATGTTTTGATATGGATAATTGCTTTAATCTCTTTGTCAATTATCCATTAATATGTAGGTTATGGCTACTTCACAGTCATGACACACGTCAATCAAATTTGTTGGTTAAACACCTCACAGTTCGTGAAATAGATTTGCTATCAATCAAAGTTGAATACCTGTCCAATCAAAATACACCAGCTAATAGAATTGCCAATTTAATGGATAGGACCTATTGTCAGAAGACAGAACGCATGATTCTGATCTATTAAACTTGTATAATTTACATACATTTCGAATTATAATAGATTTATACATGCAGATTCGGACTCCCGTGATCAATTGGTTTCTTTTAACAAAAAACATTGTTGCAACAATGGGGTATGAGGGAATGAAAATATATATTAAAATGAATACTGCTCGAATTATAATTGTACAATTCGATGTTAACTTTAAATTTACTTGTCTTCCGCCCTTTCTCTTAGTCAGCTTTCGATTACTAGTAATGGATACTATCAATTCCATCTCGAGATCAGTCCATCAGCAGGTGTATATTTTAGACAATATATAGATTATGGATGGTGGGGAATCATACGTAACTGGTATCCCAGTTACAATCTCTAGTTATTATTATTATTTTTATAATTTTTTTTTCTTCCTTAAAATTGTCCGGTGCAGAACTCGCAAACGGTATGATGGGTTTCGATGAAATTTGGTACCAACAATCTGCTATCTTGGTAGATATGGATAAATGATCAAATTGTTTTCTATCTTGACGGCTCAGCGGTCGGTGCGTGTAAATTGCATAATTTAATTCCAAACATCTTTCTGTCCAATACGTACAAAGAGAGATAACTCTTATAGAATCTTCTTCTTTCTTATTCAGTTTCTCAGATATATGAGCGCCCGATAAAAATGGGTAATCTGAATTAATGTATAAAGTTAAGCACTAAACAAAAATGATTGAATGTTAATGAACTACATGTTAATTAAGTGACTAACCTCTTTCTCACATACATAATTTGTTCTTAAAAATTCTCAGTTACTATGTATTAAATTGTTAAAAATATATCAAATTTTTATCAGCACTGCCAAACAAGTTAAACGCATCATTCAATCTCGTTCAAAATTTTAGGATAGGTTCCTGCACCATTAAATTTTACATTCATTGGTATTTATTGGGTGAGGGACGGAAGATTGGATCTTAAAAACAAAAATCACCAATTTTTCCTTAAACACTTTGCAGTGTGCTATAAAACCATATATAGGGCTTTGTCATAACTCATAAACTAATGAGATCCCCATCCCTAAAGTATATATTTTCTGGTTCCTAATGATAAAATGAAAAGAATGACACTAATCAAAGACACCTAAGGTCCTTTCCCACTGAAGGGTAGGGCTGGGTGGTGCTAAGTTAATTTTAAACTATTGAAATCCCCACCCCTAATTTATGTATTTTCTGGTTCCTTATGAAAAGTTGAATAGAGTGATATTAATAAAGGGCACCTAAGGTCATTTCCCACTGTGGGTGGTGCTATGTACATGTATAGCTTTTAAATAGTTAAAATCCTTTCCACTCATCTGTATATTTTCTTGTTCATTATGGACTTTTGAAAAGAGTGATAAAAACCTCCAGGAAATCATTTTCAAGAGAGGGTAGGGGTGGGAAGCCAGAATTCTTAGCACCCACCCTCAGTCAAGAAACACTATCTTATGGCATACTTGATTTCATTTCTTAAGGCAAGTTTACAGGATTAAATTCCTATTCAAAGAATTGTAAACAAATTCAATAGCATTATTACATGTTTTGATATGGATAATTGCTTTAATCTCTTTGTCAATTATCCATTAATATGTAGGTTATGGCTACTTCACAGTCATGACACATGTCAATCAAATTTGTTGGTTAAACACCTCACAGTTCGTGAAATAGATTTGCTATCAATCAAAGTTGAATACCTGTCCAATCAAAATACACCAGCTAATAGAATTGCCAATTTAATGGATAGGACCTATGTCAGAAGACAGAACGCATGATTCTGATCTATTAAACTTGTATAATTTACATACATTTCGAATTATAAATTTATACATGCAGATTCGGACTCCCGTGATCAATTGGTTTCTTTTAACAAAAAACATTGTTGCAACAATGGGGTATGAGGGAATGAAAATGTATATTAAAATGAATACTACTCGAATTATAATTGTACAATTCGATGTTAACTTTAAATTTACTTGTCTTCCGCCCTTTCTCTTAGTCAGCTTTCGATTACTAGTAATTGATACTATCAATCCATCTCGAGATCAGTCCATCAGCAGGTGTATATTTTAGACAATATATAGATTATGGATGGTGGGGAATCATACGTAACTGGTATCCCAGTTACAATCTCTAGTTTTTTATCTCAATGGTAATATGAAACAGACTATAGTTTATATGTAAATTAGCCCTATATATAGACGAACTTTGCTGGTCATCATTATTTCATTTGGACACGGGAAATTACCAAAAACAATCAAATTTTTTTCGAAGTGCGCAGAATTAGCCGAAAATATGACATTATGAAAATGTGGGGGGTACCACACATTGCCGGCCGACAGTGCCAAAGATGTCAACTAGATTACCTTTGATTAGCGGACACATAAAATGTAAGAACATAATGTATGACATGTTAAAATTTTGCTTTCTTATCTTGTGTAGTTATACCTCTACGGCTGTCTGAAGTGTTAGGTGCGCAGAATTACCCCACAACAGTGTATATAACCCCAATATTAAAAGAATAAATTAATATTATGACACTAAAATTATCTAATATCACATGACATTATCATTTGAATCTTCATATTGATAGGATTAATGTGGTGTATTTTTTATTTGCATTTTTCAACTGTTTATACCATTATGGCTTGACACAAGGACTCTTGGGCTTTGTTTATATTTATCTTGTAGGATCTTTCTATACACAAGTTTGTTGTGACATGAATGTCCAACCATATACAAAAGAATCATGGGGTTGAATCATGTAGGGAGCACACGTTGCTCTATAGTAACTTATTCATTATAGTGCCATATGGTGCTGAACAAAAAATAAACACAAATCCTCATTTTACTGCAGCAGACTAATTATCAAGTGTCAATATCAGGAAAATAAGAAAGGCACTGCTGTGTTAGTGTGCTAGCACCTGAAAGACAATCTGAGTGACTTGGTAAAATGCAGATCCTTGAATGAACTCATTGCCTGTCAGGACCACATTGTTGAAATCTAGTCTGATCTGATGAGCATAAACACCACAGGCACTGTGACACAGGGTAGTGTTACTCAGATCTTATCCCTTTAATTTAGATAATATTAACTTAGACTGCTCAGCCACTGAGGCCCTTTTCTTTTAGATATAGAGGATATTCAGCAGCTGATAAGTCTGAATTGTCGTTTTACTTATCACTACTTCACCATCTAGGTTCCAATCCCATTTAGGAAGGTCTAGTGTGAAAAGTTTGTCATTTCATTTGACGGAGGTTAAGGATTTTTTTCATGGTACTAGAGACCACTGTGATAGCTCAGTTGGTAGAGTTCTCACTCCATGGAAGGTTATGGGTTTGAACCCTGACCAGATCTGACCCAAGACTTGAAAGTGAGTAGTGACTGTTCTTTTGCCAAGCACTAGGCAATACAAAATTACAGTTCTTTCAGATGGGAACTTAAAATAAACAAGGTCCCGTGTCATGGTAGGCATGATACGATAAAGAATCCTGCTGTATAATTCCATCAGTGCAACGTGCAGGTAAAATTTCTGCACTTTTCTTCCTCTCTGTAATATTTCATTGTGAAGTAGAGATGATGGTGGATAGAAAGCAGAGTTTGCTGAAAATTATTTTCATGTGAATAATTGTCATGTGAATGATTTTAATGTGAGTGATTGTCATGTGAATGTTTTTTTACATGAATGATTATCACATGAATGATTGTCATATGAATGATCATCACATGAATGATTGTCAAGTGAATGATTATCACATGGATTATTGTCATGTGGACGATTATCACATGAATGATTGTCATGTGAATGATTATCACATGAATGATTGTCATGTGAGTGTTAGACAAAGTGTTCGACAAATCACGTTGCATTGAATCAGTCTAGTATATCCTACATGTTACTTTTACATTAGCTCAATGCACTAAATCTGTCTCTTATTTTTTGGAGCAGGTGATCATTAAATTGTTTATTTAAATCTTGTCCATATTTCTTGAACCGTGAAATATATAGATAAATAGCAATAGTTTCAGTCATGCTTAAAATATTACCCTAGCTTTTACCTGAAAGGTACTTGAGTTAGTAAATAAGATTAAAAAAATGTTTTACCTATTGGGGGCTTGGGACCAAACCAGACATTTTATTTCATAAAGCCACTGTCCTCTCAGCTTTTATAAATGATGAGGTATGGACAGAAACACCTTGATGTTAACCTTGCAGTTGACTGGTGTTGCCATTGTTCAAAATTAAGACCAGTCCTTCAGCATGGATCATGTTATTATCTTGTAAATTCTGTAATATTCTTTTGTTAGTCTTTGTAGAAATATTAATGAAATTTGAGATTTGAGTAGGTTAGAATTTTGGCCTTTTTTTAGGACACTTGGTGCTGCATCTAACAGGAAGCGATTGCGTGATAGACTTTGATCTATTTAGTGTTGTGGAACCTTTTTTTACTGTCAGAGATTCCATTTAACCCAGGATCATGATCAGACAGGTTTTACTGCAGATCTATATAAATATGTTTACAACATGTATTACTTGTAGAATAGAAATGTCTTGGGTCAGTGATATAATTTACAAGGCAAGATATGAAAGTAATAAGAGTTTTAGACTTTTAATTATGTTATCTCCTTTAAATTTGACCATGTCCTAGTTTTGACTTACTTGATGATAAAAGTCTATAGAACCATTAAATTTCATTTATTAACATGTGAATGGTATGTGCAGGATACTTTAAACTCGGATGTTTGTTTTTATTTCAATTTTGAATGGCTTATTAATAAAAAATTACTTTACAAAGTTGAAATGTCTTGTTTAATACATGTATAAGGAATGCAAAAGAGTGACAAAAAAATAAATAATAATAAAATAAAAAACAAAAGAAAGAAAGAAAGGTTATGTTATCTGTTTTCAGGATTTAGATAATGATAGTAGTGTAGAAAAACAGTAAGTGACATTTATAAATTACTTTACATACATATGATATGTACTACCAGTAATCTCTGTTTCTATTTTTAAAAAATTTAATGACACATTTATAAGGTAAATTAATAGAAGTTATAAATGTATTGGATGTTACAGGAATGTTGAACAGTGAAAAAAAAAATTAAAAGATAAGAAGTTGTATTTATCAGTTTATATTACTTAAAACAAGTTGTTATACATTAACAGATAAAGTTTAGTACCTCATGAAGTGTATACACATACCTTTACACATATACATACATGTACTTCAACTTTCAGTTTATGACAAGTAGTTCACTTAAATTTTCAGTTTTAAAATTTGATATCTGTATTGTGTAATGAAACTTAAATGTCAAATATTTTTGTTTTAAATCAGACCTAGAAACAAAGACATTTATTGAATATTCTTACAAAAATGTTCAATCCAGAAGTCCAGTGTTTGAAAAAAAGGGCCATATGTTTTGCTTTTCAGAAATTTTGTCAACGTAATATCATGACTTGATTTGTTGTACATGTATTTGAAAAAAATAAAGGAAAAAAATATAAAAAAAAAAGGGAGAGAAAAACTGGATTTATTCAAAACTCAACGATAACTGGAAAGGTGGCCTAAAATTAGACCACATACAGTATTTTGTGGTATAAAACTATTACTTTTTTTGGACAGTGCTAAAAGGACCCCTTTTTAAAAGAATACTGAGTTACCACCCTTAATGTTTTTGTCGAACTCTTAATTTGAATTGCCTTTTTTCGAAAACGTGTTTGTATAATCAAAAGAGGTTTTTCATTAGATGTTAGAATTTAGCTGTCCGAGAACCAATCACTTCAATAAAAATTATAGAATCTTAAAGTAAAACACTATTACCTCTCTTAAAACCTGATTTTTATTGCCTTTTGTTAAAGACACAATTGATATAGTCACAAAGGCTTTGAGAAAGCCATTCCAGAACCTTGATATGGGTTTTTTAGAATTTTGACTTAAGAGTTAAAACACTATTGTTCTTCTCAATCCCTTATTTTAATAGACCATTTGCCAATTAAATGTTCCGAGTCATCGTGAATCATTTTCCTATTTAGATATTACAATGACGGGGGACAAAACCTCTGAATTTTCGGGTTTTTTTGTACAAAAGCACTGTTTTTACCAAGTGTAATTTCTATGTTGTCATTTTAGTTAAAAAGTTTACCAGACAAGCCTAAAAACATTTGAGACATTATATGCAAAATGAAATGGTTAAAAAGATGAAAATCTTATTATTAGCTTTTTGTTTGCCAAGAGAAGTCATGTTTTATGTAACGAAAAACCCCGAGAACTGTCCGGTCAAGTTGTAAAATCTTAATAGAAAACCGATTCATATTTCGGTCGGAATTTTAATTGGCAAATCCACTATTGCCATTGTAGGACAATCATTGATAAATTCAGTAAAACATTGCCCACCTGTCTATGATGGGTGTTTATTTGCAAATATTTTTCATAGGCAGATAGGAACCTAAGTCAAAATAGTAAGTCTAAGCTATAAGTATAACTGGTGACATCTGGATATAAATGGAAAAAAATGAGACATTTGACATCAAAAACCATCTGAATCATATCTAAATAAATAAATATGATTGTTATAATTTATTTTTCTGCTAGTTTGACATATGTTGTAAGATATACTAAATGATAATTTTATTGTTTTTCTACATAATGGAAGGTGACAGCACATGGCATGCTTTAAGTACTTTCAGTACTTTGATTATTTATTGTTTTTTTTACAACAGATGCGGTTAGTTATCCTGGATGATTATGACAAGGTCAGTGAGTGGTCAGCCAAGTATATACGAAGGAGAATTCTGGACTTTAATCCAGGTCCAGATAAATATTTTACACTTGGACTTCCAACAGGTATTATACATATAAACAATAATTGTATAAAAAGGAAGAAAAAATTCATTTGATATTCATAAGTTTATAAGCTAGTTGCAGTGCCCTTACCATTAGCATATTATACAATTATAGCATGGTGATGAGGTCAATATGTGTTTTATCGACTGAAGAAAATCGATATCGACCAAGGACGTAGTCCGAGGTTGATATCGATTTTCTTCAGTCGATAAAACACATATCGACCGAAATCACCATGCTACAATTGCTTTATTATTAAATCCGACCATAAATGTTGTTGTTTAACCTTCAAAAATAAAGAACAAACATTCTGATATCAACAATATCATGTACGCTTGGATGCCATTTGAAAACAATGAATACAACGTGGAGCGGAAAACGATCACGGAAGAGCCCGGGCACGTGCTCCAAGTCAATATGATGTTTTTGCACGCGCTTTTGTGGAATATGATATTTATCGCAAACCATGATGCAATCTAAGCCAATGGGATTGTTTAAATAATATGATTTAATAATAAAAATAATCATTGTTAAAAACAAATAAATTTATGATAATCAGTTAATTTTAAGCTACATTTAGGATCCTAATTATTGGCATCAACTGAAGCCTCCATAGCTTTTGTTAAATTTTTTTGTTACAGTCTTTTAATAGACTAAATATGAAGGCAAGCTAAATTGTTCTTTTGACAGCAATTGTCAGGTAAACTAGATAATTGATTTAAAGAGATTGCCTTCCAACTGGAAAACATTCAGACTAAATGATGAGTGAAAATACTTGCTGAAGTTATCAATTGATAAGATTGAAAAAAAGTTTTGTCTTTAAGAAAACTCTGTTAGATACAGAATAAATAAAGAAATATTCTGCTTGCTTGTAGATGAGCTGATGTCATATAGATGTTAATTAAACCAGTCTCTTGAAAAATTTTAAGTTAAAGATCATGCTCTAATTTTTTTCTGTGCTATTTACTAACTCATTAAAGCTGATGAAGATAATTAATGAAGATACAGACAAAGTTAGCCTTGGCTCTTGAAAAGTAGGAGTCAGAACAGGATTAGAATGTAAAATTTTATATGAACCAGTCCTTGTAGGCCTCAAAACTAATTTTGTAATAAAATTTATGAAAATTTCGGAGCAAAAATATTAGCCAAAATCAATATTTTGGGACCAAGAATTATAAAAATGAGTAATTTGCTAAATTGGTGAATGACATAGCAACACTTGAGCTGCAGTGCCTGATGGATAAAGGGTCAGATTATATCCCTGTTTTAAAGTTGCTTAAGTTTTATTGAAGGTACCGGTAATTGACATTATACCCTGAAAGTCAAGCTTCTAGTTTTTCAAAAGTAATCTTTCATTCATTGAAGGATAACTAGTTTTTTTTTCTTTTTCAAGAGAGAGTAATCTCCCTTTTTTTAGGACAACCATTTTTTTGTCTTACCTGTAAACTTTTGTTTCTAAAGGCCATAGATGGTTTTACATTGTTTATGTTTTCAATGCTGTTGTCAGCAACATGGAAAAACAATATACATGTAGTAACTGTATTATCAGCAACACAAAACATTATATTGGTTGTTTAAGTTAGCATCATGGTGTGTCAGTGATAATAAAACTTAGGCCAGTGTTTAGGTTCATACATGACCTTTTACTTTTCAGTCGAATCTGTAATTATTTTGAATTCTTGTAGGACAATGTAATTTAATTTCGAAATTCCATGCAGCTCGAAATTTTGTCAGATTTCAGACACTGTGATGATTAAAGGAGCTAGAAGAGACATTTAATTATGTGTAATTCTTGTAATTACATTTACCGTGTCATGAATTTTGTCTGTTACAGGTAGTACACCACTTGGTACTTACAAGAAGTTGATAGAGTTTTATAAAGCTGGAAAAATTTCATTCAAATATGTTAAAACATTCAACATGGATGAATATGTAGGTATGTAATAGATACACATCAACAAATGAAGATACAAGATCACAGTGTACTTATGTGCAATTTCAGGGTTTAAATAATTGACAGTCCAATCAATGAGCCAGAGACCTTCAAAATTTTATTACTATTTTTATTTGTTATAAAAAAGTGAAATTTGAAATTTTGACCAATTATAATTGTAATCTAAATTTTTGAGGGTTTTATCAGTTGATAAGAGTTTTAGGTCCCGTTCAATGTTAATTAAAAATAACAAGGCTAACAGATCTATAATGATAGAGGAAATTTGAATACCCAAATGAAACCAATCAAGTGAACTAAGAAATTTTTCACAATAAAAGCTGACCCTAGTGTGTCAGAACTTAAGTGGTCAATTTGAGTTGAAAGAGGAGAAATGATGTTTTATACCCCAGCCAAGATTTTTTAACTTAAAATATGTTGAGGTGGTCAGTCTTGGGATGGTGGAGAAAACTTAGATGCCTGTGAAAAATTACCAATCTTTGGCAAGCAAACTTGAGAAACTATCTCATACTAGGATATACCAAATTGGGATTTGAACATGGGGGGTGGGGGAGAGGCATTGTGATTTGTAAGTGCATACTATAGACCACTTGGCCACTGAGGTTTCAAAACCTATGCAGTAAAAGGCATTAAGTTCCATAAGCTAGTGCTTTAAACTTTGACTTGAGCAAAGAAATAAATAAGTAAACTATTCTTTATTCAGCATTACCTAGAGGTCATCCAGAAAGCTATCATTCCTTTATGTGGAACAATTTCTTCAAGCATATTGACATCGCTCCAGAAAATGCTCACATACTTGATGGTAATGCTCAAGATGTAAATAAAGAATGTGAGGAATATGAACGGAAGATTGCAGAAGCAGGCGGCATTGAGCTTTTTGTTGGAGGTTTGTAATGAAAACTAATTATTTTCTCAAGGGAGACCACATGCTTTTGTCAAGGGAGACCACCCTTAAAAAGTCTACAACTCTTTATGCTATATATAAAAACGTGAAGCTAAATAAGAGAGACAACTTTGCATTAAGATTTTATAAAGAGTAAATATGATCCTGGCTTGATTCTTGATGACATACCGGTATTTGATAATGTTTCATTTCAACTGCTTAAACAATTAAGTTTTTCAACTGGTTTTTAAGATTTTTTCTCACACTTTGATTACCTGTGCAATAAAAACCAAACTTAAACACTAAATTAATATGAAAATTAATAACTTTATTGTAAATCATTTTAAAATAAAGTTTTTTTAAGTGTTACTGAACAATGATTTTTATTTCATTTTATTATTTTAGATAGGGGTGTATATTTTACATATAGATAATAACGATTTTAAACAGTTTTCTCTGGTGAATCTGTTAGATTTATATCTTGAATATTTCATTTCCAGCATCAATAGGGTATTCATATGGTATTTAACTTCCAAAATTGATGACAAGAAAAAAAAACAAAAGTGGACCCTATCAAGATAAGGGTTACTGGGAATGCACAAGATAAGACATCATGTCCTTTTATAAGCATTTCAAAATGTTTATACAATTTGTACACTAACCAGGGATTGATTTATTTTAGGTATAGGACCTGATGGACACATAGCATTTAATGAGCCTGGATCTAGTCTGGTATCCAGGACCCGTATCAAAACATTGGCTAAAGAAACAATTGTAGCAAATGCCAGATTCTTTGGTGGGGACCTGTCTCAAGTTCCTAACAGAGCTCTAACTGTTGGTGTTGGAACTGTCATGGATGCAAGGGAGGTAATTCATTGTTATTTATTTTTTGTTTTAATCCTGTTGAGGTTTGAATAAAAAAGTTTAAGTCTGTACTTATTGGCTACTTTGCTGTTTCCATTGGCACAAAGCATTTGAAAGTACAAAATCCATCTAGGACAAGATACCAGTACAATAAAGTTAACTTCCAACATATGTATCTGTACCCATTAAGTTCACCTTTTTTAAGCTCGTAAAACCTATATAAAGACCAGCACTGGGATTAAAAATCCTTGACCTTATAGACAGGTGGTCTTTTATAAAAGACAGTTAAGAGATATTGAGGTAAACTGAAGTAAACCACCAACCTTTGGCAGGTGAACTGACAAACCTTTCTGACACTGAGATTCGATATAACCGAGGATGACAGGTGTCATGACCTGAAAGTTGGCATATTTACATGAACGACAATTTTCTGAAATGAAGATTCTATACTGTTTTATTATTGAAGTTTTTTGTTAAGATTTATTTAATAACTTTTCAACATTTTATCTTAGATATTTATTTATTTCTATGTATTTGTCAAACCTGGCATTGCCATAAGGTGAGACTTAGGTGTTACTTTTACGGTGTCGTCGGCAGTGGCGGTGGTGGCAGCAGTGTGTGAAAATGTGAAAGTTTATGTTAAAGTAATTTATTTTCTACTATTTCAAAAACTAACCAGGCAAGACATATAAATCCTTGAAATTCTTGTTTTTTTTCAAAGGTAATGATATTAATTACTGGAGCACACAAGTCATATGCTCTACACAAAGCAATAGAAGAAGGAGTCAGCCACATGTGGACCGTATCAGCATTCCAGCAGCATCCACGCACTATATTTGTATGTGATGAAGATGCCACCTTGGAACTCAAGGTCAAAACTGTCAAATATTTCAAAGATTTAATGAAATTACACAATCAGCTTATTGAAGAAAAAGATAAAAGTTCTGGAGAGTAGATGAACATTTTTACGGAGTTAAAATTAGTATTTTTGAGGGTCAGTGTCATTATGGCTGATTTTACGTTAGTGTTTATATTATTATCCAAAAAAATCTCATCTCTATATAAAGAGATCTGTCACTTCGGCTTAATCTTCCTTATTTTTTAAAAAAAATGATTCAGAATGTAAAATTTAAAGATTTATAAACGACACCCAACAAGTCCAGCACAATTATTTCAGGTGATATATCAGATACACAGCTATGGAATTTTAAATCAGTCTAGTCCACCAATGGTCTTTGCAATCCAAGACATAACTAATTAAGTCATAAATTATTTTTCAGAATTATTGATTTATAACAACATTGTCACAAGTACAAATTTTAGTGACATTCCTTTATTTGAAGATTTATGGGTCCTGAAATTAACATGTATTACTTTCCTTTTAAAAATGATTCAGCATTATTGCTTTCTTAAATGAAATAAAAATAATTCCATGAACTATTATTAAATAATAAAAAAATTAGTTATCTCCATTACATAAAACATTTTGATAATGTTAGTTTAAGAAATAAAAAAAAAACTGAGTTACCTCCCTTTCATAATAAACTTGCCATTTATGACTGTTAATTTATGATTAGTACTCACATATTATTATAACTTTCTACAGTATGATGTTACAAATGTTTCTTGCTTATTTAAACAAAAATTGTTGGTATAAAATGGTAAACATGTAGTAGTGCTGGTATTTATTTTTTTAAATTGCAGTTTGACTTTTTAATTGGCAAATTTAAACCACTGACGTTTACATGTAGTGTGGGTTTCTAGTATTAAATTTGCAGGTGGTGTGGCAATAAATCTTTGTAGTTTTCAACACCCATCAACCTATTTATCACAATTGATTTATGGCATATATTAAAGCTCAGACATTATGAACACCAAAATAAAATAAATGTTTATTTACAATAAATAAATGAAGAGTGTTTGCATAATGGAAATTTAGTTCTGTAACACAAAATTTATGACTGAAAGCAAAAAATTTTTATTATAAAGTATATTTATAAACTTAAACAGTTATTTATGACATCAAATAAAAGCATTTATTGGCATTTAAAAAAAGAAAGAAAAAAACTTTCCTCTTGTTTCAATACAGTAAGACCAACACATAAAGACCATCTTTATGGCGTATATAGACACAAAAAGATAAGTTGACATTTAAAGTACTTAGTACTGTTATCATTCTGAGACATATTTATTTTTCAAAAAAGTGTTAAAATTCAAACCCTGAAACAGAAATACCCTGTCAATACTAAATGGCTAATTTGAAAATAATATCATATTGTTTGTTAATTAACCCAAGTAACACAGTCTAAACTGGAAAAAAACTTTGGTGCTTTTTAATTGACCCAAGTAACATGGTCTAATCTGGACAAAAACTTTGGTTTAAAGATGCAAGGTCTGTTAAGACAGGTTGTTGTACTTTCATTTCTAAAAAAATAATGCAGTGTTCTACAAAGTATTGTATTTAACTTGCCAAAGAGGAATATTATACATATCTGTAATATAGAAGTCGTCATCACTTATCACTGAACATAAGGATATTATCGTGTGCTGACAGCAGCATATACCATATTTCTTCAGGTGCACTTAATGAAATGTGTGTAAGATAATATATTTTTATATATGCTTAAATATTATATATATATATAGTGCCATAAATGTCAGCTTCAGTTTTTTTTTATGTACACTGTAGGCATGTTTAGGATGCAATCTTAATGCTATATACTTGTGTAGTTGATCACGATATTAAGGTGATTGTTGCCTTCTATATTTATATCAGATTTATTTTATTTATATTTCATTATTTTGTTTCATGAGTAAGCTTGTGGGTCTTCAACATTTTTCCGTTGTAAAGTAATGTGTACACTGTTCAGAAATCCATGCATGGTTACAATACATGTGTCTCATGTTGGTAAAATTTCTGTGTCATTTTCAGATTAATTTCTACAAGTTAAAAGACGTATAAATATATCACCTTGATTTGATATTATTGGTACTTTATAAAGGTGCTATAGATTACCTCTCTCTTAGTGGATGTATACAGTTGAACCTGAGTAAAGTGAACACGATTAAATAAAAACCTTGTCTGAACAACTTTGATCAAACATACTACTAATTCGTTTCATAATTGATCAAACATACTACTAATTCGTTTCATAATTGATCAAACATACTACTAATTCATTTCATAATTATTTTTGTCTGAACTGAATATGTGGCTATTCTGAAGGACTTTATTTGAACATATCACTAATTTTATATCATAATTAACTCTGTCTGAACCGAACAGGTGCCTGTTTTTAAGGACTTAATTTTGACATATCACTGTCTTTGTTTCTTGAATTACTTTGTACAAATTAAATACCTGTCTTATACCTGACCATAAGCTATGATCTATAGGTTGGTCATTTACACAGGTATCACTGTAACTATACTGCCTTGTTGCTGTATTTCAATAATTTTTATCTTAAAATTTTTGTTTTCTATTTTTTAATGTTGGTATCTTCCACACCATGTACAACTTCATGTACATGGTTATTTTAATTTTATTATTACTGGTACAAGTGTTCTGGCATTAAAAACAAAATATTTTTTGTTAAAAATATAAAGATGTATCTTTATTTCATTCATATGTATACATGTATATCAGAATCACTTAAATATATCTGATGTGAATAAGTTGGTCTATTTTGATTGACTAATATATATATATATATTAAATTCTTTTGAAAATAATCATTCATTTTATATCACTGGAAGGATGTTCATGAGATGAGTTTTTAACTAAATATATGTACATGTATTGTGTGGAAAAATCTTAATCTTAGAAAATGTTGTAAATGCAATACTGCAATATTAAAAGTTGAAGTTTTTTTTGTTTTTTTTTTAAATTTTTAAAATTTATCCAGCTTAAAGGTCTTGTATAAATATTGATATTTGTCATATTGTTAAACATTGTTTTTATTTCCTGTAGCTCATTTAATTATCAAGTATTTTAAGGTGTTGTAGAGTTATTTCCTTTGACATTGTTAAGAGAAAAATCTGTCTGATGTTACTAATTCAATATCAACATGGTAAAGATAAAACTAATTGTCCAAAATAAGCCTCATATTTTTCACCTGTTCAAATGTCATTGTTTTCTACTAGAATTTACAAAATGTTAGATGACTGAAAAGATTACAGATTCAATTGAAAAGTTTCCAGTCTCTGGCTAGTAGACTGGCCTCAATTTTGCACTCTGGTAACAATCAGTTCAATTGGCTTTAAATACCAGTTTTAAACTATCAGTTTGACATGCACTGGTTAGAGTAACTTTACCGTACACTTCATGATGCCTACTTTTCACATGAAAGTAAAGAATACCTTATGTTACATTTATGTTACATTTAATCAGCCATTATTCATCAATATTTTGTTGTCATTATTTGATGCACTGATTTCAGTTATGGTGCTACAGCTGTACAGTTAAATCACAGAGGTCTAAATATTACAATATATACATAAATATCTGTCTGGTAGATATTATACATATATATGTTATGCTATTGATATATTGGGATAATTAAATAAAAAAAAAATTTAAAAAAATTAAAACTTGATTGTTTTTTAACATGCATACTAGTATTTAAAAGTTTTACATTGACATTTTTTTTTTTTTTTTTTTGATATTTATACGATATTGGTATGTAAAGGCAAATAAATAAATATCTTGATAAAAACGAGTGCCAGTCACAAGTAACATAAGTACATGTATTGTCTGTTTACTCTATGTATGTTGATGGTTTTTTTTTGAATACTCCAGTTTCCTCCACCATTCCAGAACTGACTTGGCAAACTTTCCTTGTACTACATTCTTCCCTGAGCTGGAATTGGACCTAGGTGGTGAGCAGGGCTCCACAAATGCCAGTAAGGTCAATCGGCGGTCAACAAAAGGTATATCAAGCTGGGATTAAAGATCTTTTAATCAGATTTTGTCTTATTATGGTGAAAAAAGCCAATTCGGATATTTTTCAATCAGCTTTTTTAAGTTTTTTGCCAAAAATCATCTTTGTTAAGGCCTAGTGGTGAGAGTTACTACTATCCTTAAACTGGTCATTTAGACAGCCCTGTCACATAGTTCTAAGAGATATTTTACGTTTTGATATGCCTTTTTCTATGCCATGCTAACTTGGTGAGCTAGCACCTTCACAAAAAGTGTTTGCTTAGTACAAGGCAGACCATAATAAACACTCCCACATCTTGCACATGTATGAACTTGTTCTTACATTATTGAATAAATAAACTTGATCTTGTGGCTGAAAATTGCTGATGTGATGTTAAACAACATGACAAGCTAACAACCAAGTTTCCTGGACTTTAAATGTCATCATTAACACACTCTACTAGTACAAAATAGAATAACTCCAGCTATCTACATCACAAAACTTGTTTTTAGGTTGTCCCATTACATTGGTATAGATATCTGAAACTTCACCTATAGCTGGTGACATCTCAATATAAATGAAATAACCTTGACTGGGACAGAAAACCCGTTCAATCAATCCACTATTATAGATTTGTTAACAAAACAAAACAACAAAGTTTATTTTGTTTGTATTATATTTATTTGATTGAATGTTAGTTGTTTTTGCCCTATCTGAAAAAATGTCCATCTTATTGTATATTTGTAAAACATTATTACCACAAAACAGTATTAAAAAAATAACCTGAAAATCAACAAAAGCTGTCGGTTAAACAGCACAGCTCACCTGGCACAACCATCTTATCAAACAGGAGCTGTCTGAAATACATGTATAACAGGACAGCTCTTCTGGTACAACTAGTTCATCAAACAAGATTTGCCAGAAAAAGATCAACCTGGTACATCTAGTCAATCAAACAAGATTTGCCAGAAAAAGATCAACCTGGTACATCTTGTCCATCAAACAATGTCATGTAAGCCTATATAAAACATGACAAACAATTAAGAAGCCGAAATTTAGATGAAACAATCTATGAACCACCTATTTATGTATCAGAGAAAGATCAACCTGGTACATCTAGTCCATCAAACAAGATTTGCCAGAGAAAGATCAACCTGGTACATCTAGTCCATCAAACAAGATTTGCCAGAGAAAGATCAACCTGGTACATCTAGCTGATCAAACAAGATTTGCCAGAGAAAGATCAACCTGGTACATCTTGGTGTATAAAACAAGAAGTGTTAGGAAAACAAATTGTCAAACATAGTCATAGCATATTATTACTTCTGATAAAAAAAAAGATTAATGCAAGAACCAAATTCAATTTAACAGACTGAAATCAAGTATGCAATAAAACTTAATGGACTGAAATCAAGTAAAAATAAAAGATATAAAATGTCAAAATTAGTCTAAATTTATTAATTGTAAATATGACAAAAACATAATCTTTGGTGGTTTTTTTTTTGTATACAGACTATTTTTTGTCTGACGTGTATGATGATTTGCATGATAAATGCTTAATCTAGTCTGCAAAATACAATTAAAGTACATACATGTAAAGAAAGGAAATACATGCAAGAACAAACTTCATACTTCATAAGGTGATTTTTATGTTAAGACACTCAAAAATTGTAAAAAAAAAAAAAAAAAAGTTTGTTCTCGATATTGTGTTTTTGAAGGGTCAACAGAAAATCTGCCGTTAAACACAATGAGGGAAATGCCATAAAACTGACTCTACTATAAATACATGTATTCTTTATAGATAGATACAGACGTTCACACATGTCCTTGTTTTAATTTTATTTTAAAACCATTCATTTTAGGAGATCACTATATCTATAATTGACTATAATTCCTTGGCTAGATTTGGATTCACGAATTTTTGGAACTTTGGATTTATTAATTTTCAAATGTTTGGATTATCTTTTTTATCTACATGCACATTGTCTCATGTAGGTTTACATTTGTGCTAAGTTTGATCCAAATCCATCCATTGATGTGGAAATTATAGAAACTTTTATGTACTGAGTAAGATTGATCTGATTTGATTCAATGTGTTTTTCACTTAAATTGAGACTCTACCAGCTGTAGGTGAAGTGTCAAAAACTTAGACCTTTGCAGTGTGCTAAGGGCAATGTGCAGGGAGGGCTCTTTAATGTGCCATACCTACTGTGATACGGACATTGTTTTTTATGGTCTCATTCACAGAACCCTGTGACTTTCATTTCTAAATGCTTAGTGCTTGGCACTATTTTCAAGTCTTGGTCAGACCCTGCTGTGGTTCAAACCCCTGACCTCCCACATATGCAGAGAGGTACAGGGTAAGAGTGTGGGAGAATAATTTATTTGTGTAAACCTGTCCTAAGCTACATATTTATTACTGTAAATACCTTAATTTTCAGTGTATTATTGAGGCACTTGGCACTCCTCACACCAGTATATGAAGAGTATTTCTTTGTTCTACATTAATAAGGCCATTTCAAATTAAATCTATGCTTACTGTCTACAGAATGGTCAGTTTTAGTTTCTCATATTTATAAACTGGAGATGTTAAACATAGAAAAAACTAGGATAAGCCTTTAACATAATGGAATTTGAAAGATTATTAACTTTTTAAATAAATATATATTTCTTAAATATATGGCCATGTTTCCATTAAAATGACTCTAAGTCAAATGTTGTGAACTATTTCATGAAATCATTAAACATGATTTTCTTGCAATGAAATAAAAATCATACTGGCCATGTGACAATATTACCAGCCCTGATTAAGCATAACACTGTTGTGTTATATTAATACCATATGTAGTACATTTCTTGAACAATAAGCAACTCAAAACACATAACAAAAAGCACACACACACACACACACACACACATATGTGAAAGGAGAGAGAGAGAGAGAGAGAGAGAGAGAGAGAGAGAGAGAGAGAGAGAGAGAGATTCCAGCTGATGAGAGAGAGAGAGAGAGAGAGATTCCAGCTGATTAGTCTGTCAAATAAATGAACAAATGACACAAAATACCAGGAAAACTGCTAATATTTAAAAAAAAGTTTTGGTGAAAAATCTGAATGATTTTGTATGCAGAATGGACAAAAAGATATGGATGAATACTCTCAGAAACATAATGTTTTTTCTCTTTCTACAAACTTGATGACAAAAATAGCAAAAATAAAAATGATTTTTGGTCTAACTAGAAACATAATAAATTTATTGACAAAAATAACTTGTTTTACAAGAAAAACCTGTGAAACTTGAAACGGATGGACAGATGGTTGGATGAATACTCTCATCACCACAAGAGATTTATTGGGCTTATTCACTTATTTAAAGGTGCAATAAAACACTTGTCTGACAAACATTAAAAACAAATACAAAATTCATGTACTTATACTTAAAACAAACACAAACAATAGTATTGTAGTATTTAACAACTTACTCTTTTTATGTAGTTCCCTCCAATTTTTGGGGCACTATCATAAAGATGTACCATTATCAAAACTTTGGAAAACAAATTCAATAACAAAAACAAAAAGTATTTACGTAATATTACAATTAACACAACTAAAACAAATTTAAAAAATCTAATATCACACAATGTTTCGTAAAGTACGGCACTATGTCCAAAATTGATCAAACTCATAAAATTACACAACTGTTGTTTAGTATTACTGGTAGATTTAATAATTATAATCAAACACTAACAAAACCAAAGTATAAAAAACAAAAAAAAAATTATGAATTTAAATCTTAGAGACATCAAGTAATCAGAAAATGGCTCTTTAAATTAAGAGTTAAAAAAAACTCTAATCAGGTGAATGACATCTGAAAATCTACTTGCTAGAGAATAAGCATTTGCGTATGTAACTGAAACACTCTAGTACCAGTTTTTTCAAGATCTGGTGGCCAATAATGTCACAAATAGAACAGACATTGTTCAAATTGCACCAAAACATTAATTTGCTTCTGTCAGAGTTTTAACTAAATGGATCATTCCATAGCACTTTTTCAAGTCCTGATGTCATATTATGTCACGGGTAGGTCAGATATACCATTAAGGCAAATTGCACCAAAATATTTGCTTGTATCAGAGATTTGAGTAATTAAATCATTCCATGACACTTTTCAAGTCCTGATGTCATCCAATGCCACAGGTAGGTCAGATTTTCCAGTAGGTCAAATTGCACCAAAATAATTGCTTGTATCAGAGATTAAGTAATTGAACTAATCAGCAGCCACTTTTTAAGTCCTGCTAGCATATAATTTATAATTAGAGCAGACTTTTTTCAAAATGCACCAAAAAATTGCTTGTATCAGAGTTCTGAGTAACTGAAACAACCATTAGCACTTTTTCAAGTCCTGCTGGCATATAATTTATAGTTAGAACAGACATTTTTCAAAATGCATCAAAAGTAGAGTAGATTTTTCAAAATGCACCAAAACATAGCTTGTATCAGAGTTTTAGATAAATCATGAAATTAGCCACACTTTTCTGATGTCATATAATGTCACAGGTAGTTCTGTAGACAATGGTCTAATTAAACCAAAAATCATTTGATTGATTGAGTTTATAAGTAATGTAAATTATATTCAGGAGAACTTTTCCGAGTCTTGCTGGAAAGTAATGTCATGAATAGGGCAGACATTGTTCAAAATGCACAAAAACACTTCCATCAGCTTTAAGTAATTAAATCATTCATGATGATTCTTTCAAGTCATGGAGCATATGTCATGGGTAGGACACGCATCATTTAAATTACATTGATAATCTTGCTTGTAACGGAGTTTAAAAAAATCAATCAGGAACATTTTTCAAGTCTTAGAAGCATATTCTGTTACAAGTAGATAAAACACTATCCATACTGCACCAAAAACTTGCTTATATCAGATTTTAAAGTAAATTGTTCTGTAACATTTTCAGTTCCTGTTAGAATATAATGTCATTGATTGAATGGACATTGTTTAAAATTGCACCAAAACATTTGCTTGTATCAGATTTTAAAGTTAATTGTTCAGTTACATTTTTTTTTTCAAATTACTGTTAGCATATAATGTCACGGATAGAATGGACATTGTCCGAATTGCACCAAAACATTTGCTTGTATCAGATTTTAAAGTAAATTGTTCAGTAACATTTTTTTCAATTACTGTTAGCATATAATGTCACGGATAGAATGGACATTGTCCGAATTGCACCAAAACATTTGCTTGAATCAGATTTTAAAGTAAATTGTTCAGTAACATTTTTTCAATTACTGTTAGCATATAATGTAACGGATAGAATGGTCATTGTCCAAATTGCACCAAAACATTTGCTTGAATCAGATTTTAAAGTAAATCGTTTGGTAACATTTTTTTCAATTACTGTTAGCATATAATGTCATGGATAGAATGGACATTGTCCGAATTGCACCAAAACATTTGCTTGAATCAGATTTTAAAGTAAATTGTTCAGTAACATTTTTTTCAATTACTGTTAGCATATAATGTCACAGATAGAAATGGACATTGTCCAAATTGCACCAAAACATTTGCTTGAATCAGATTTTAAAGTAAATTGTTCAGTAACATTTTTTTCAATTACTGTTAGCATATAATGTCAGATAGAAATGGACATTGTCCAAATTGCACCAAAACATTTGCTTGAATCAGATTTTAAAGTAAATTGTTCAGTAACATTTTTTTCAATTACTGTTAGCATATAATGTCACAGATAGAAATGATCATTGTCCAAATTGCACCAAAACATTTGCTTGAATCAGATTTTAAAGTAAATCGTTTGGTAACATTTTTTTTTAATTACTGTTAGCATATAATGTCATGGATAGAAATGGACATTGTCCAAATTGCACCAAAACATTTGCTTGTATCAGAGTTGAAAGTAAATTGCTAGGTAACATTTTATTTAAAAATACTGTGAGCATATGTCACGGATTAAAATGGACATTGTCTGAATTGCACAAAAATATTTGTTTGTATCAGAGTTTAAAGTTAATCATTCAGCAACATTTTTCAAGTAAGTCTTGCTGGCATATAATGTCACAGGTAGGGCAGACATTTTTCAAATGACACCAAAATAATTTCTTGCTTGTATCAGAGTTTTAAGTACATGTAATTAAATTTTCATTAGCACTTTACAAGTTTTGCTGGTACAGTTGTAACAATATGGTCATCTTTGATTGTCTGAAATAAATCAGACTTTTCAGGATCAGACAACAGGAAACAACATTCTCATTCATGTGTCTGAATTTTATGTAAAGATTCCAAAAGAACATCTTTCTGTTGTGTTGATACAGAAAATTTCATTGCCCAAGAAATCACTTTCTCTGCAAACTGGTTTCTCTCAGCTTGTGTAAACAGGTCAGAACTACACATTGATAACAAAATCTTTACCGAGTCCATAGGATTGGGAAAAGGCACCTGCAAATAATAATTAGGAAAAGTGTTAATTGTAACAGGATAATAATTAAATCATTTGGATTTTTTAAAAACGAGAAAAGCAAAACACTACTACACCCATCAAAGGAATATTTCACTTATATCAATTGTCACCAAATTTGAAAAAATATGAAATCTTTTGGATGAAATGCTTACTGAATTTTATTCAGAATGAGGTGCTCACTTATGTAAATTAGGATATGCAAAGATAAACTGTGACATTCATAAAACTAACTTATAAAATTACTTAATGTGGAAAGTAAAATTGCTTCTTACATTTAGTAGAGATATTTTGTGAAAATGAAATGCTGAAAAAATAAAGATGTCTAAATTTTGTTTGGTATATGAACAATAAGAAGAAATCAAGGGGCCTCATCATTGTTTTCTATACTTATAACATTGATAAGAAATCTATGGGCCTAATCATTTACCCAAGAGAATGTCAATTTTACCTTGAAAGATTTTTCACTACTTGTAATTTCATATGGCCATCTTGTTTCAAGCTTTGGCTCCCCAGAAAAATATGAAAATATTTCATATTACCTATCTTAAGAATGGTCTCATTAATCTAAATTACCTATATCAATGGAAATAGGAAAAAGTCACACAGATCTGGAGAGTATGGTGGGTGTGGCAAGACAGTAAGCTTTTCCAACTTTCAAAAATTGCTTCAAGTAATTTTAAATCAAGTTTTACCAGGATAAACCAAAAACCTTGTTTTAAAGTAAAACTTACCTGTATGGCATCGGGACCTCTTTTTAATTCATGCATCATGTATTCTTGTTCATCCTTCAGTATTGCCATGGTAACATAAGGCATAAAATATTTTTGATCAGCAGCCATGTTGTACCACTCATCTGGAACATTGATATATTTGGCAGGATTTACAATGCTTGTTAATTTTCCTTTTCCATGATCAATAGACTCAAATGGAAAACGAGGTTCGTCTTCCCATAATACTTTCCGTGATTTTGTGATGAGCTCACAAGATGAACACAAGTCGAACAATCCTGAATCTGCATCATCTGTTGATGAAACACACAGATGACCATGATGTGGAATATGAATATCAAATGACTGATTGTCTGTTGTGGGATCTGCTGAAACAGATCTTGAGAAAATGGGACAATTATGATCATGGTGATGTGAACCACTTCCTACATTAATTTTTGGTGGGGACACTGCAGATTCACTTAAATGTCGTTTTTTACAAGAATGCTGTTCAATACTAGGGAAATTATCATCAAATGCTAAGCGCTCCAGTGGAGAAGAAACTTCCCCCATATCAACTGACATTGGCTCTGGAACCAGACTACCTCCAATCGCCTGTGGTATTTCATTTGTACTTGGTTCTGGTGGAGCGTTTTCACTCTGTGTTGATGATGACAGGGAACTTGGCCTTTGGGCCAGTAATAACTGTGAAATAGCCTTGTGGATATATCCGAGTGTTTCTGTTAAAGCGTAACGTTTACCCTGGATATCCCATAATAATCCCCGAGACAAGTGAGACAATTTTGATATTGTTAAATGATATTTTAACAGAAAGGTGTCATTCTCAGATCCATCCTTATTTTTATCTTCAGGTAATGGCTTTTCTACATTACCATAACTTTTTTTTGAGATATCAAAAGGTGGTAAAATTGGAGTATCATCACTTTTATCACAGGCAGATGCCCCTACATCAATGGGCTCATCTTTATCAGAGGTCTTTTTACTGTCAACTTTATCACAACTTGCAGCCCCTGTATCACTGGCCTTATTTTCCACCATTTTGTTTGCTTCTCTGTTAATTTCAGATGCATCAACACTAGAACTACTTTTTACATTTTCCAGTTCCGATTTGACCGAAGATTTCTCGCTATCTTTTTCACTACTTAATGATGTATTACTGTCTATAAGGACACTTTTTTCATCAGATTCATTTATCTCTGATGTTGAATCAACTATTTTTAACTCTGGTTTTGTCTCCATGGAAACAACCGAGTTATCTACATCATTTGCACTATCTAGCTTTAAAGAACTACTTTTTTCAACTAAATTGTTTTCTTTTATTTCATTATTTTCTAAATCTAACTTTTCAATCATTTCAACAACTTTTTCTTCATTTTCCTTGGTAGCAGTTGTCTCCCTTTCCAAAACTCTTTTTCGTAGATAGTACAGAATTGACAGATAGTAATAAGCTCTAAGGCAGTCTAATTCCCGACATCTTAGTCCTCTATTTGATACTGAATCTTCTTCTTTAAGTTCAGATAGGTAACGTTTTATCGTGTGAACTTTTGAAGCGCCATCTATCCTACTACTGCTTTCCATGCTAATGACAACTCTCATTGCTGTCACTTCCTGCTGAAGTTTTAAAATATATTTTGGTCCTGCAAAAAAAAAAAAAAAAAAAAAAAAAAAAAAAAAAAAAAAAAAAAAAAAAAAATCCAATAAAATAAATAAAAAAAAATAACTGTTGAATATTTTACAGTTATGGCATTTTGCAAAAGTTACAAAAAAAATATTAAAAACAGACAGAGGTCACAGTCAAGGTCAAGGTTAATAGATTTTCCTTTTATTATCTAAACAATATTCATTCTCTTAGTCTATAATAGTTTAAACAGGTCAATATATATTTGGTTTTTGAGGCTATATTATACAATTAAGTAGACAAATATAGTGTAAAAGCAAAAAGCAAATATTGACAGATGTGACTCTCTGTAACTATTTGGTTGTATCACTTACAAATTATTCAAAACACTCTATATAACAAAAAACTTTAAGGAATATTTAACAAATATTTCATGGGGTTGCGGGCTATATCACAGTTTATGGACCGGGCAGGCACCCCGAAAATATTATATGGACCGAAGCGAAGCTAAGGTCGATATTGTATTTTCGGGGTGCCTGCCCGGTCCATAAACTGCGATATAGCCCGCAACCCCATGAAATATTTGTTATATTATACCAAATGGATACCATCTCAAAATAGGCATCATCATTTTTTTTTTTTGAATTAATTAATTCCTTTAAGACGATGATTGTTTACATATAACAGTTGCCGTTCCTGACTAACTTTGTATTAGCGTTAATCCATTAGTTAAACTATTCGGGTTAAGATGCTGTTTTTGTTTAGTCTAATATTACGTCATCAAGGACAATCGTGTGACGTTAGCAAATATAATACCGCCCGGAGCCTCCAGTCTATATTGCAAAATATCGCCCGGAGTAAAATCAATGCATTTATTAGAAAAACAAATTAATGAGGTATAATATTTCCAAATATAAACGAAGAAAAAAAATAGTTAAACTTTTTATTTAATGTGTAGGGTAGTGGTTTTCTCCAGACACTCCTGTTTTCTCCACCTTATCTGAATTAATACAACCAAAAGAATTATTACTGTGAGATGTAAAATCACTTTCACCTTGTGGTAGAAATCTTCTTAGTAGTATTTCCATAATGGCACTATGTTCAGCATCATGTAAACTACTAACAGCTTGTAGTAAGTGAGTTATCGCCGTTGGGGTTTCTGACATCAGTAATGACAACATACATAATACTAAATCTATACTGACATCTACCAGTAGCTAGAAATAATAAAAAAAAAATTATTTTTAACTTTTATAACTGGAATAAATGTGATTGTTTATCCTATCATATTTCAAGAGGCTTAATTAATTGTAAAAAGATTTTGTTACCAAAATATCTTTGACAGGAAGTATCTAAGTAAAAAATATTGCTTCAATTTTAGAATTTCGTAACAAGAGAGTATACATGTGCTATGGTTTGAGAAGAAGGAAGCTTTCCTTTAATGTAGAGTGATTAGACACATCTGTGCTGTCAGTCAGTGATTTTTTTGTATGTGGCTTGCAGATGTTAGGGATAAATGATAGAAGTATCACATTCTTAAAACAGAATCTCATTTTTCTATCCCTTCAAAACATGACAATGCACAACTTTTTTCACTAAAGGCTATTTACCTACATATTGTTTTCTGTGTATTTATGTCTCAATTTGAGAAAAAGCTCTCTAATTCAAAACATTTGTACACGGTGAATATTTATTTATGTAATACACTATATATATAGCTAGTCAAACCATGTATAATGTCACATCGAGTTATCTCCCTTTGACATACCTGCTGTATATCAGATTGAACTTGTCTCCCAGCATGCAGCACACTTAATGCTCTGTACATTTCTTCTATACTTGCAGTATCCATGGTGATACCAAGATTTCCATACCATATTCTAAGTACATGATGTGGAAATGTATGGCCAGCAATTAAATGTGGTTGCCATGGTAATACTGGGTCAGTTACTTCGGAGTCAAGTATAAAATCTGAAACATCAAATTGATTATATTTGAAAATGTTGCTTTCTTAAAGTAACTTAATATGTTACAATTATAACCTCCTGAACAAAAATCCATCTAGACTATTATAAAACTATATCATCATAATCCAAAACCTCATGCTCAAAACAGGGGTAGGATTTGTATGTGTACAAGATTTGTGTTTGAATGAGCTTATGGATGGGTCAATAAAATCATCTTTTTTCAGAAAATGTTTTTTTAAGGAAAGTAAAGATTTTAGGTCAAAGTATAAGTTCGCCATTACTACTTTTAACAATTTTTTTTTTTTTTAATTCAGTCTGAACTAGAAATGTCTCTTAAGAGACAAATGCCCTTTGCCAAAAATTAGATTTCACCTCATACCTAAAAAACCCAACATTTTGTATGCAGCACATGCTCTCATGTTAGCATTTGACCCAAATTTAATCAAAATAATCCAAAAATGTTATTGATATGAAACAGACATAATATTGGGACATACAGATGGCCAGATGGATTGACAGACACAGCAAATTTCACACGAAAAGTAAAATTTTGCTTCATTGTCCCCATTTGTTCAGTCAGATTATGACAATATCAAATAGTCTGGTGATAAATGAAGAAAGATTTGTAAAGTAAAGAAAAACATAAAAGAAATAGACTATGGTGATAAGTTAGGAGATAATTAGTTAACAAGGCACTAAGTGAGATGACAAAGTTATTGACAGACATTCTTACGTGGTTTATCCATACCAAGTGACAAACAAGAAGGCAAAATAAATAGGAAGCCTTTTAGTGGGGTTTAACTGTACTTTGGTACTCAATGGGTTGATAAAAGGCTATATAACAAGGTTCTACAGTAGTATGTTATATGAGGGTTGGATAAAAATTTACCTGGAAGAAAAGATTTCTGGCTTGATATATCTTCCCATGTTGTAAATTTATCTTGGTTGACAGACAACAGAACTGGGTTACCATGAGTTACCTCCCTTACTAAAAGTTCATGCATTCCAGCTACTGCTAACAATGCCTACAATTATCAAAATATAAATTAATATAATTAAATTCATTAAATTAGCTATTAATTAAAGTTATTAGGCCAATAACACAACAAGAGGCCCAATAGGGCCTGTATCGCTCAACTGGCAAACAAGTTGAATATCATTTTAAAGCTACAGTAGTGATCTTGCATGCAACACAAAGCTGATTCTATAAATTTTAATTACTCCACCTAGGGATCATTTATACCAAATATAGTTTCATTTGGCCAAGTAGTTTCAGAGGAGAAAATTTTCAAAGAATCAGCTATTGATAGCAATTTATTTGCATATTCCACTAATTACAAGCTAATTATAAATGTGACAGAAATCCTGTTTTATATGTTAAATGGCTATCTATCTACCGTACTCTTTATATATCAAATTTGAACTAGATTAATTGGCTGATTGGCTAAAGCCAGTTAAGCTAAAAATGAGCATAGTGTTAATTCAGGTTATTTCTCAATAACCAAAACAAAATCGAAGTCAAGAAGTATACCTAAATATCTGATAAGAAATTGATTGTTTTATCATTTAACTGAAATAATTATTTTTGTAAATATTAAAATGAAAAATAAATGTGCAGTGATATATTTATTCCTTTCACCAACAAAAACATGACTGTACTGACATTGATGAAGTAACAAAACATTTACACAATTCAGAGCTAGAGATGACGATGGCAATAATTATTTGGATCATTGAGATATAATCCAATTTTTCATTATTCAACCAAGGGAATTGTTAGAAATTAATTTAATCACATTCACTAATTGTAAAAAAAAAAAAAAATAAATAAAAAATCTAAATTAAACCATTTGGCTATCACCAAACCATGTACCGGTAGAAAAAAAGAAGACATTTTGCACAAAGAAAATAATTCACATAAACATTGGCAAACACTTTGTTATGATACTGCTACCTAAAGACAAAACTTAAGGTCTTGTAGCAAAGGAAAACCAAGTTTTTATTTCTATGGCAATATAAAGTATTCCAATGACAAAAAATACCTGTAAATTTTTTTGACCCTTCAGAAACTTGTAAGCTTCATTCCAATCGGATTGTAGCAAATTGTTCTGTATAACTTTCTGTCCATAAACCAATGCTTGTTGTTTTTCATTGGCTATTAATGAAATTCTTGCTGCAGTCTGTAAACTTGATTGGTTGTATCTTCTAGCCAATAGCAATGCAGCATCTTGAACTTGTTTCATAGCCAAATGACTAAAAAAACAAAAAATTGAAAATTATGTTCAAAATCATGTTATCTCAAACCCTTGAATATCTGATGAGTGATTTTTAAACACAAAGTAGTTGAAAGTTGTCTCAAATGACTTCTTAATTGTTCTTTAAAATCTATATTTAACCTTTTTAATACAAACATTGATTAAAGCACACACAGGTAAAATTTTGAAAAAAAAAAAAACTTTCATCACAATTATGTGTGTGTGTGTGTGTGTGTGTGTGTGTGTGTGTGTGTGTGTGAGAGAGAGAGAGAGAGAGAGAGAGAGAGAGAGAGAGAGAGAGAGAGAGAGAGAGAGATTTAAATAATTCTAAATAATTCAAATAATTCAATTTATTTTAAAGTTTTTTGTTGAAAATTTGGTTTTGACATCTATTAATTGTAAAAATCAAATATGACCTTTGATTTTTCTATTTAGAAAACTTGCTACAATATGTTCACAAATGATCATGAATGTCAATAAGAACAAGACCTCAATCTACTTTCACTCTGGCAGGAAAAGAGTGAGAGATTACAAGACATTTAAACTGTGCAGCAGGCTTTTATTTTAATTAATCTGGCATAAATTTAACGCATAAAACTGATTCATTACATTTTATCTTAATAAAACTCAAAACTTATTTGTATTAATTTTCAATTTAAATGCATTAAAGATGTTTCACGAGCACAGATAATAAAGATCTGCAGATACAGGATGATTGGCATTAATTACCTAAAACACAGATTTGTAAACAGTGGATTGAGGATAATGACAAGCAGATGTGGAGCATGTTAAACATTTATTTCAGATTTGAAATTATAAATGTTTTTATTCTGTAATCTTCAAGGTCTTGTTGTTGTTTTACAGTTTTGGTCTTAATTAAATTGTTAAGTTTTTTGTGTTTTATTGTAAACCTGTTGCAATACTCTGTCAGGTTTTGCAGAAATAAAATAAAAGTAATTTTCAAATTAATGACACTCTAAATTGAGTAATCTTTTTTTTTTTTTTGTTAATATGTTTTAATTAATGGAGAATCGGAAAGCAAAGTTAGTTGTATTAAGATGAATTAACTTTATTATAAATGCAGGTGCAGGTGCACTGATTGTAACCCTATATTTCATAAATGTTTAACTGACATGATAATATACAGATTACCAGGTAACCATAGTAACCACTTTGCATCCTTTTTAATAGGTTTCCATTATGAAAAATGTATTCAAAAGATTCCATCCTTGTTATGCTGGCTGATAATAGCAAATTTATATATACAGATTACCAGGTAAATATGGTAACCATTTTGCATCTTTTTAATAGGTTTCCATTATATGGAACATGTATTCAAAGATCCCATTCTTGTTATGCTGGCTGGTAATGGCAAAATATATATAGGTTACCAGGTAACCATGGTAACCATTCTTGTAATGCTGGCTGATATGGCAATAAGGCACAAAACACATAATCTGGACACTCTCTGGCTCAGATTGCTTAAACTCACCACTTCCTTCTAAAGAAGTTGAGTTGAGTTATGGCTGAGTAATGCCCTAGTCAAGATTCTTTCACTTATATTGAGGGGGTCAGTTCCAAGATGGCGGATAAAACCTGAGTACTAAGAGAGTCACTGGTCTTTGGCATCTAGAAAAGTATAGAATTCTATTAACATTAATTACAAATATAAACTGTTTTTTTTTTACCATTTAGCAGCTTGTTCATAATTTCCGTCCTTGGTGAGCTGATGAGCCCAGAGCATGTAGAGATCTTCTAATACTGGATCAAAGGGAGATAATCTTACTTTAGCAACAGCAATGGCTTCCCTAAAAATGTAAAAAAAATAATATAAAAAAAATAAAAAAGAATTCCACAGATTTAAATGTCTCGCCTGGTTATTTTTTGAATTACTTTAACATAAACTTCCACATTTTGACACATGCCACTGCTGCTTACAACACCAGAAAAGAAACACCTAAGTCTTGCCTTATGGCAATTCCAGGTTCAACAAAAATTGCAGAAATTCTATGATTACTTCCATTTGATATCAAATTACATTGTTTAAAATTTTCACCAAAATTGACTTTATTCTGGAAATTTCATCACTGTTTCCATAACTAGCAGAAACAATTTATTCCCAAAACAGTTATAGTTTCATGTGGTACTTAAAGTCTGAATAATAAAGTCTTTATATAAGTTTTTATATCAGACAGACAACAGACAGACAGACAGACAGACAGACAGATAGATAGATAGATAGATAGATAGATAGATCGATAGATAAAAATAAACAAATGAATAAATAAATTAATTAATTAATAAATGCAGAATCTAAAAACTGTCTAACTTATCTTACTTAAACAATCTGTGTCGTTTGAACAATTCAATAGCTCCATATACTTTGTGAGCAGCAAGCAGGTAGGTAGCCGCTTTATGATACTGTCCATCTGCCTCAAGCTGGGTAGCATAATCTTCACAAATTGTTATCCAAGTATCAAATGCCGCTAAAATGAAAAAAAAGGGGTAGTAAAAAATTTGGTTATAATCATAAATTGGATTTCATCATAACAACAACATATTCATAGGAAGTCATAAAAAAAAAATGCTTAGCTTATATATTGAATATTATAACAACTTATTTGTATATTGTATTTGATAATATATATATATATATATATATATATATATATATATATATATATATATATTTTAATTAATAATACCTTATGTAATTTTCAAGTAATTTGATTGGATAACTAACTGTTTGAAAAAAAATAATATCACCCTTAGATTTACTAAGAATAAAGAATGGCGAGCGTGCTTCAGGGTTACATTAGTTGAGGAGTTATGGTAATGGGTAATATTACAAAAAATATCACATGCGCAAAAGGAATCCTAAATCACACAACCGAGCGCATTTCGATCACAAGCAGCTAAACGTTTGATGGATACGATCTTTTATTAATATACAATTTATTCATATGTAAGTGTTTCCTTGATCAAGACTACCTGTCTGATATAGTAGCCAGAAGTCAGCTGCAGTGTATGGATTGGTACAGTAATCATTTTTTTAAGTAACAGAGAATCTCAGTTTAAGAGAATATCTAGAGAAAGACATTTGGCATAATAAAATAAATATAACATTCATAAGAGGGTGATATTGCATATTTTCACCCCTCGGAAACCATTGGTTCCTCAGGGTGAAAATATGCAATATCACCCTCTTATGAATGTTATATTTATATAATATATATATATATATATATATATATATATATATATATATATATATATATATATATAATATATATATATATATATATATATATATATATATATATATATATATATATATATATTAGATCGTTGATTAATTGTTGGACAAAACAAGGGTTGTTTTATATTTTTTTTTAAGTAGGTTCAGGGGTAAATGGTTGTAAAATAATCATGAAATTTTTGGATTCAATCTACTCTGTTAGTACTCTAATAAGAGCAGTTTTAAGCTTCATTTTATCTATTATATATATGTACATGTACAGTGCCTATCTGCAATCGGGAACTATTAAATATTTTTTATACTTGTACATGTAAATCTTGTTTTACTTTCTTACTTCATTCCTTTCTTATTTCGAGTTCTTAATTAAAATGACTACAGCCAAGTACATATCTTTCAGTTTGGCAGTTAGGTTGGCTAAAGCGTTGCTTAACATCCCATCAGCAATTTTTAAGTATTGGGGACGAGGTCAAGGTTAATCATCTCTAATTTTTTTCAAACTATAAATCTGGGCTTACATATCACAATGCTTTTCACCATCAAAGTTCAAATCCCAATCAGACAGATCCTGGTGTGAGAAAGTTTGTAGTTTACTTGCTGAAGGTCTGTGGTTTTCTCTGGGTACTCCAGTTTCCTCCACCAAAACATAAAACTTCATTACTTCACCCCAATCCAATCAAACCATAAATCTTTTAATTTACAATAAATTTTACATTTGTCTATTCTAAAGGGATTCCTTCTTGATTCGAACTTTTCTAAAATCTTTGTTTATCATCCCTAAACTCACAGACGGGTAATTAGATAAAAATTTGTTTACTCTCAATACCACCTAATGATTTCTAATTTTAAAACATAATATAAAAATTATCTAGATTCAAGCAATAACTTAAATAACTGATAAACAGGATTCAGGATTTGTACTACCGGTAATTTTGTTGAGAAAATTTATATTAAAAAAAAAAAAAAAAAAAAAAAAAAAAAAAAAAAAAAAATCAATATATGAAAATGCTATATAGAACTTGTTGTTTTTTTATTGTCACACAAAAATAATTCTTCAATATTTATAACATAACAGATTTATTTTTAGTTTCATTATAAAAATTATTTAAAAATAAGAATTATGTAAGCCAACAAATTTTTGTTTTATGTCATTTTAAATCTTACACAGCTATAAAACAGACATTTACTGCACATCCAGCGGGAACATATTTTACTTATATACATTTAAGGTCTCTTTTATCCATAATTATTTTTTGATTTATTAAGCAATCATATATTACAAATTATATATATATATATATATATATATATATATATATATATATATATATATATATATATATATATATATATGTACATGTATATATAAGTTTAATAACCATATGATTTTATATGTTCTTTTTACATGACAACATTATATACAAAATGACAAAATTAGTTTAGTGAACAAGGCTTGCATCCAAATAATGATGATTCCACTAACACTGAGAGATATAGGTAAAGTTTCAGAAATTTTAGCTTTGTAATATGCTTAACCCAAAAACAGATTGAGTTTTCCAACATTTAATTGTGCCACAACCACTATGACTAGTTGGAATTTCCCCTGATCTTAACAGTCACATTATGCTTAACGGGTGTGTGGCATTATGTGTATTAGGGTCACAGGAAAATCAGACTACCACTAAAGTAGAACAAAGTACAACATCTCTCAAATGACCTGTTTATTTTTATTTTTAAATGAGGAGTGCATTTATGTCCAAATAACTGTCACCATTCTGATCCCCCATCTAAGTTCCTGTGGTGTGATCAATCTACTATCTGCACCACTGTATTGTCATCAAATTTACATGATAATGTCCTTAAATTCATAGGGAATTATGCTTATATGATAATTAATAATAATTTCATTAGAATGTTATACTTATTTTGTATAAAAAATAAAAATTCTTTGACCTGAATTGTTTTATAACTTCAGGATATTTATTACAGCAAGGTGTAAATATTTGTGGTGTTTTTGTGGTCATTGATTTATGTGAATAAACATAAACATTTCACCTAGCAAAAACTTGATCTAATGAATCTCTGTAGTTAGGATACAGTGTTTGGTACTCATAAAATCTAAACATGGCTTAGAAATAAAACAGAACAAGAATTCCATGGATTTAAAAGTCATCGCCTGGTTAGTTTTTGATCCAGTAGAAAATAAATTACTTTAACATAAACTTTCACATTTTGACACAGTGCCGACAGCACCCCCGATGACACTGTAAAAGTAACACCTAAGTTGTGCCTTATGGCCATGCCAGGCTTGACAACAATGGTGGTTTGATTAAATGGGGTCTTATGTCTGAAGTCAAAAATACACAAATAATATTGAGATGTTACCAATTATAAGAGAAGTGCCTGAAAATTTTACCTTTGCAGTGAGCCATGTCATGTTTATTATGACAAGGAGCATATTTTCTGATCTGTTCTTTTTGTAACATAGTATGTTGATGCCAAATTATATAGTGCTAGTAAACTGTTCAGAATTTTTTACATAAACATCACAAACCTCCGTGTTATTATACTAACTTCAAGTTTTCAAATCAAGTAAAAGTGCACTGCAAGTGTAACAAGAATGGGAACAAAGTGCACCTTCCAAATACTAGTAAGATGCTCTACTAACTAAGCCACCTGGCCACCTATCAAGCCTGGTCTGCTAAACAAGGACAAAATCTTACACAACTGATAGATTCAGAAAAGATAAATAACTGAATGTTGATGGACGATAAATACCAAATACCACTAAATAGGTTTTCCTTCAGTTCTTCAACAAGTTTCAGTCCCTCCCTTTTATGAACTTACCCATTGGTGCCATAGCAACTAGCCAATCTGACAGTTCTTCTCGCTCTCGTGCAAGGCGTAATGCACCATTGATGTTGCCTTTCCATATTTCCAACTGGTAAAAGTAGTCCATGTTGTCATGGTCACGATGATACTGGCCTACAAATAAAAATCAAAAATAAATTACCTACCAAATTTTTTTAAAAAATAATGTACACGTAAATTGTTAATCTACAGAAAACATTGTGAATTCAGTAGATACCATTATCAGCTAGCTCAACAACTAAAATAAATATAATATCCTTTTAAGAGAGACTTACAACTCATTAGTTTTACTGCAATCCTCGTATTACTGCACATGTAGGAAGTGAATATATAAATAATGTACAAAGTGTTAATGTTTGAATAAAATACAAAATGCTTTTTGATTTGCAAGTTTAACAATAAATCGGAGGTCAGCTATAAAAAAATCTTTAATTTCATATTTTATGTACAATCATAACTTCAGATGAGGAAAAACTAATTTTATAATCATTTTTATGTCATAAAATGTGTAAAATAAATTGTTAATATCCAATAAAATAATAAATAAAAGTTGTCACATTAAAAACACTTTAATTAAAAAGTTAAAGTTATAAAAAATTACTTAAAATTAAATAACGCCTTGAGATTTTATTGCACATTAAACTTAAAATACCTTAAATTTTTGTGTACATTTTACTGCAAAAAATCCCAGACATTTTAAAAAAGAATAAAAGAAAATCAAAGCTTTCCTTAATCAGTGTAATGATCTAATTTACATGGTTTTCTACTTAATGATCGCCCGATTCCCGTCATTATGCATGACAATCTACATTAATCTCATTTACACTCTGATAACTGTTAAAATGCATTAAACGTGATTCCTAATGATTGACTTATTGACTGACTGATGAACATATATATCAAACTTTGAAGCATAAAATATGCAATTCTGCATTTTTTCACTATAAATAAATTATGCTGATGAGATGCCTTTAAAATACAGGTGAACTTTTAAAATGTATTTTAATGAAATTTACCAAAATTCAGTGACACTGCTGCAATGTCCAAATCTTTAAAATGACTGCCTATAGATTAACACAGTCTACAAGAGTAATTTAATCATAAGGAAAACCTCTATATTAAGACCACCTCTCTATAACATACATACTTCAGATCCTGTTTGTTCCTTATATACAGGTTCTACTGTATATAGAACAACTGTCTAAAGAGTCCATGCTTTTTAAGGCCAGTGTGTGGTTTATAAATTCAGGTTTTACTGAATAAAGAACAACTGTCTACAAAGTACATTCTTTTTATGGCCAGTATGTGGTCTTTATATAGAGGTTTTACTGAATAAAGAACAACTGTCTACAAACTCCATGTTTTTTATGTCCAGTATGTGGTCTTTATATAGAGGTTCTACTGTATATAGAACAACTGTCTACAAACTCCATGCTTTTTATGTCCAGTATGTGGTCTTTATATAGAGGTTCTTCTGTATATAGAACAACTGTCTACAAAGTACATTCTTTTTATGGCCAGTATGTGGTCTTTATATAGAGGCTTACTGAATAAAGAACAACTGTCTACAAACTCCATGCTTTTTATGTCCAGTATGTGGTCTTTATATAGAGGTTCTACTGTATATAGAACAACTGTCTACAAAGTACATTCTTTTTATGTCCAGTATGTGGTCTTTATATAGAGGTTCTTCTGTATATAGAACAACTGTCTACAAAGTACATTCTTTTTATGGCCAGTATGTGGTCTTTATATAGAGGTTTTACTGAATAAAGAACAACTGTCTACAAACTCCATGCTTTTTATGTCCAGTATGTGGTCTTTATATAGAGGTTCTACTGTATATAGAACAACTGTCTACAAACTCCATGCTTTTTATGTCCAGTATGTGGTCTTTATATAGAGGTTCTTCTGTATATAGAACAACCGTCTACAAAGTACATTCTTTTTATGGCCAGTATGTGGTCTTTATATAGAGGTTTTACTGAATAAAGAACAACTGTCTACAAACTCCATGCTTTTTATGTCCAGTATGTGGTCTTTATATAGAGGTTCTACTGTATATAGAACAACTCTCAACAAACTCCATGCTTTTTATGTCCAGTATGTGGTCTTTATATAGAGGTTCTTCTGTATATAGAACAACCGTCTACAAAGTACATTCTTTTTATGGCCAGTATGTGGTCTTTATATAGAGGTTCTACCGTATATAGAACAACTGTCTACAAAGTACATTCTTTTTATGGCCAGTATGTGGTCTTTATATAGAGGTTCTTCTGTATATAGAACAACTGTCTACAAAGTACATTCTTTTTATGTCCAGTATGTGGTCTTTATATAGAGGTTCTACTGTATATAGAACAACTGTCTACAAAGTACATTCTTTTTATGGCCAGTATGTGGTCTTTATATAGAGGTTCTTCTGTATATAGAACAACTGTCTACAAAGTACATTCTTTTTATGTCCAGTATGTGGTCTTTATATAGAGGTTCTTCTGTATATAGAACAACTGTCTACAGAGTCCATGCTTTTTATGTCCAGTATGTGGTCTTTATATAGAGGTTCTACTGTATATAGAACAACTGTCTACAGAGTCCATGCTTTTTATGTCCAGTATGTGGTCTTTATATAGAGGTTCTACTGTATAAAGAACAACTGTCTACAAACTCCATGCTTTTTATGTATGGCCAGTGTGTGGTCTTTAAATAGAGGTTCTACTGTATAAAGAACCACCCTGTCTGTGAAATCCTTACTTCTTAGGTCATGTTAGGTGGTCCTTATTTAGAGATTTTACTGTTAAAGAACAACATTTTTTGTTTGTAAAGTCCAGATGTCTTAGGTTCTGTGTGGTCTTTATACACAGGTTTAACTGTAGAAGGACTGTCTAGAAAGTCATTATTTATTAGGTTCTATGTGTGTTTCTTATATAAGGGTTCAACTGTAAAAGAACTACCCTGTCTATAATATCCATTTATTTTAGGTCAGGTGTATGGTCTTTATTTACAAGTTTAACTGTATAAAGATCATCATGTCTATAACATCCCTAATTCCTAGATCCTGTTCATTGGTCATTATACACAGGTCTTACTGTATAAAACCCACCTGTCTTTTATCTCATATTTCTGATACTGTGACCTTACTGTATGATCATAATTAAAATCCTACAAATTGAATGTTTTATAAAATACCACTAATTAATTTTTACAAAACAGTCCCCAGTTTCACAATCATTTATTCACTTGACTCATATTAGGGAATATTTCATTGTCAATTTTTAAGACATAACACAGTTAAAATTGAAAACCTTATATTATATTTGAATGTTAAAAAAAATCCACTGTCTTATAAAACTTCAAAATTTTAAAATATTGATCAGAGAAAAACAGAAATATTTGACATTAGTTTAAACTTAATTGAGTGAATGATTGTGAAACTTGGGCCAGGTCATTGACTGATCTGAATAAGTTTGGTCCAATTCAGACTTTAAATTTTATCTCAATAAACAAAAGGAAAATAAACATTAAATATCAGATAATTTTTTTGTATCAAAATATTCTCGCGTCTGGTGATAAACAAAAAATCGTGACATCTTACCTCCTTCTAAGTGAACCCTATACATGTGTTCCATTTAGGTAATACCTACACATATGTGATATAAATATACACATGTTTACCTACACGTTACATGTAATCCAGATAATCAGCATAATACTTTTATTTAAATATTTAATAACAGTAAAAAGATAAACACAAGCAGCTTAACATTTAGTATAAGGTCATTTACTATGTATACATATGTGTCGTAAGATCTGCCGATCAGGAGGTTATCAACCCATGCGACTTTACGTGACTACTTTCAAATGTATGACTTCACTAAGTCAATAGGCGGTATAAAATCAAATTAAAACAGTTTCTTATTATGAATATTTATTTTAACAATTTTTTTACATAAAAAATTACAACATAAATGATTCAAATTTAATTGAAATTATTATTAAAAAAAAGGTCTCTCTCTGGTATTGCTGAAAAAACAATAGGGATAATCAAGAAATTAAATAACAAATATTTTAGAGCTCCTTTGATAAAAAGTTGAAATCCCACTTATGAGAAAAATTCTGTTTAAAATTTTAGAGGTTCTTTCATAACAAACTTCAAATCCCACCAGCAGTATGAAAGTTTGACAATATTTAAGAATTTTTAGTTAACAAGGTTGGAATCTCACTAATGGAAAGAAATTCTGTCTAATATTTTAGAAGTTCTTTAATAACAAAGTTCGAATCCAACTGACAGCAAGAAAATTAGTCAATATTTAACAGGTTCTTATAATTAAGGTTGGAACCTGACTGACGGGAAGAAATTCTGTCCATTTTTTTTTAAAAAACTATTTTTAAGATGTTTGTTAGAGAAAAGGTTAAAATCCACTTAACAGGAGAGATTCTGTCAATTATTTTGATGTTCCTTAATAACAAGTTTGGACTTCAGCCTGTAAAAAAGATTCTGTAGAATATTTTAGAGATTCTTTAATAACAAAGTTCAAATCCCGCCGACAGTATGAAAGTTTTGACAATATTTATGAGTTTTTTTCAACAAGAATGGAATCCCACTAATGGAAAGAAATTCTGTCTAATATTTAAAAGGCTCTTTAATAACAAAGTTCGAATCCAACTGACAGCAAGAAAGTTCGTCAATATATAAGAGGTTCTTTATAATTTAAAGTTGGAAACTGGCTGATGGAAAGGAATTCAGTTGTTTTTTTAATTACATTTTTTTTTTTTGTTTTGTTTTTTTTGTTTTGTTTTTTTTTTTTTTTTTTTTTTTTTTTTTTTTTTTTTTTTTTTTTATTTACTATTTTTAAGATGTCCTTTAAAAACAAGGTTAAAATCCTATTTACAGAAGAGATTGTGTCCATTTTTTTTAGATGTTCCCTAATAACAAGTTTGGAGTTTGGATGAAAGAAAAAATTCTGTACCATATTTAAGAGATTTTTTAATAAAAAGGTTTGAATCCAGCTGGGGCAGCAAGTCTGTCTATTATAGTAGAGGCACTATTGCTATAGGTTTAAATCCCACTCGGGTTGAAAGTTTGTACAATATTTAAGAGGCCCTTTTATAAGAAAGTTCAAATCCCACTCGAGTTAATAAGAGAGCTTGTCCAATATTTTATAGATCCTTAATAACAAGGTCTGATTTCCAACGGTTAACCTGGTGTTAGTAATATGTGACTTGGCAAGTGGTACACTTGTCTGCAACATACTGACTCTGAGCTAGCAAGTTAAAGATGACGGAAGTGTGAACAAGTACGAGACAAACAAAAACACACACTAATACATCTCAAAAATTCACAAACTTGTTCTTTGATTAATCCTTCAGAGATTAATTACTTTGTTGTGTATAGCTAAAAAATTGCTGATGCAGTGTTAAACAACATTTAACAACCAACCACGATATCAAACAAGTCAATTACCTCCCTTTTCAATAAAGCATCTTGTGGTTTATCAACTGTTTCTACCAATTTAATGCTATCTCCAGTATGAAACTGAGAACTAAGTCAAAACGACCTCCAGGACTGACCTATCCCCGGCAGGTAAAAAAAAAGTCCCCTTGTGATTTGTCATATTGTATAGTTATATACATCACTACCAATGGTTTGCCAAACTGCTCAATAATTATACAAAGCTACCAAATAAAATATGATATCCTGTATCTGATGAAGAATTATGTCCAAATGACCTATCCCTGTCAGGAAAAATAAAAGTCCCCCTGTGGTTCGACAAACTGTTAAGTAATATACAAAGCTACCAATTAAAATACTATCTCCTGTAACTGACCAGAGGATGCCTGTATCTGACAGGAGAATTACCGGTAAGTCAAAATGAACTTCAGGGTCAATTCATCCTTAATGTTGATAAATTGTAGATGACACTTCATCATTTACTGTATTAGAACAGATGTGATGTCATTCAAATTGTTACAAGTAAAACATTCCGGCATGATTCTTGAGTCCCACATGATTTGATTCAATTTGATTTACTGGGGTTTTATGTCCCAGTCAAGAATATTTTACATATATCAAGACGTCACCAGCTATAGGTTTCTGCCATACATAGCTATAGCTATATATAGCAGAAATTTTGACCTTTGCAGTGCACTTATATATAGCAGAAATTTTGACCTTTGCAGTGCACTTATATATAGCAGAAATTTTGACCTCTGCAGTGCACTTATATACAGCAGAAATGTTTACCTTTGCAGTGCACTTATATATAGCAGGAATTTTGACCTTTGCAGTGCACTTATATATAGCAGAAATTTTGGCCTTTGCAGTGTGCTTATATTTAGTAGAAATTTTGACCTTTTCAGTACACTTATTATTATTAATTATATATAGCAGAAATTTTTACCTTTGCTGAGTGCGCTTAGGGCAATGTGTAGGGAGGGTTCTTTAGAGTGTCACACCTGCTCTGACACAGGGCATCAGTTTTTAAGGTCTCCTCTTAAGGACCCAGGTCCCATTATGGCTGGTAAGACATATTAAACATCAGCATATCATACAAATGTTTCCTCTTGAATTTTAACAATATCATATCATGTATTGACAAGTTGGCTTTTTAATTTTTAAAATAACATTCCTGCTAATTTTATTTGATTTTAAATTTGTCTTAAGTATATGCTTCAAACAAGCTGGACTGATCTTTAAAGATTTCATGCCTTAATTTTTTTCTTGTAACGAAGAATTAAGATATGGCTGAGATATGAACCCTGATCTCCCTTTTTTGAGACAGAACCTGTACCACTGAGCCACCAAGGTGGTCCATTGTGAATAAAATATTATTCTCTGATACAAAACCTTAGAGTAAATACCAAATAAGTCTAATAGAGTTAAAATATAAATATGATGAAGTGGTTTATGCTTTTAAAATATCTAGCCTTATGTTCATTTTTTGAAAATAAAGCAGTTCCTATTGATAATTTTTTTTTTGCATTAAAAAAATTCTGTCAATCAATAAAAATTAATTAGAAAATATTGACTAGTGATTTAAACTACTAAACAAAATCAATTTATTTTCAGAGATGTAAAATTGTATTGTTAATGCCTTAATAAAGCAATAAAAAATTTTAAAGAAGAATATGGACTGTAACTAAAATCAACTGTCTGTGACAATATTTGTATTCTGTCTGATATCATACCAGGTAAAGAATTAAGAACGGAATCTGTTCCACAATCAACTGATTCATTAAATAAAAAAATCTTAAATCCTAAATTTGAAATCACACAGAGAAGGAAGGAAATAAAATTCTTTTAAAAATCTTAAACTGTAAAAACCAAAATAACTATGATACAGATTATTATCTGTCACCATGGAAACTTCCATATTAAAGGCTTTTAAGAAAAAACAGAAAAGCCCCCATTCAGCTACAATTGCAACAGTTTTAGACACCTTCTATCACATTCAATTTCAGTGTGTTAACTAATGAGCTAGAGCTTTTAAAATTTTATTTAAAAATTGTCTGTTTTAATGAGAATTATTAAATTTATTTTTAGCAAAAATGCATCTTATTTAGCTGTTTTTGAGTGCAAATAACTGAATGATAATGACACTTTCTGGCTGTGAAAATTAAACTTGTAGTAAACCAAATATCAACCTGGCCTATCTTTAATTACCAAAAATTAACACTGTTTGTTAAAGCAATCTGTATAAACTAAATACCTTTCTAATCTGAACAAAATATGTGGTCTAGAAGATGTTTAACTTATAGACAGGTTTCATTTTAAAACATTTAAATAGACAGGTCCCACTGTACAATTCAAAGATAGACAGATTCCACTGTTGATCACTAAAACTAGACAGGTTTTCATTATACAATACTTAAATAGACAGGTTCCACCATACATCAACAGACATGTTTCACTGTTCAATACTTAGATAGACAGGTTCCATTGTACATCAATACACAAGTTTAACTGTACAATACTAAAATAGATAGGTTCCACTGTACATCAATAAATAGACAGGTTTCACTGTATAATTTTTAATTAGACAGGTTCCATTGTACATTAATAAATAGACAAGTTTCACTGTAAAATACAGAGAAGAACTGGTTCCAAAGTACAATTTCAAGATAGACAGGTTCAAATGTACATCAATAAATAAACAGGTTTCACTGTACAACAGGTAGATAGACATGTTTCATTATAGACAGGTTCCTTTCTACATCACCTAATCAAGCACACATACTGTATTAAGAATGTTATTTTACAAGAAGAACATACATATCAGCTTTGGTCTAATTTAAGAATAAAAGTAAATATCAAAGTTCAATATAATCATAAGAATCTTTCTTTTTAACAAATCTTATTATTTTCAATTTCCAAGAGAAAGAATAAATATTACATTGATTTCAGAGATAAAACATTGAGTAATTAACCTTATAAATCTATCAAATTGCCTCCCTGTGTGTGTGCACGGTTTCTCAGAAACTAAGATTTTTCCTGTAATCAATGATAAACAATTATAGAGAGCTAAAGTCATTGTTAGATTTTTATGTTTTCTGTCAAGAAATTAGACAAAGATAAAAAAATTAATAATAAATTGCTGGAATGTTTTAGCAATTTTATAGCTTACCTTGTGATTTTGGATTCCCAATCTCATATGTTCAAGGTCATTGCTGATGTATAATTGTCAGAAAATGTGTAAATAAAATAATGATATTACAGAATGTCAATCATTATGGTTTTCTAAGACAATGTTGTAGAGTAAGTTGGGTGTTTTACAACCTAGTCAAATTTCTTATACCATTATCAAGATAGTGATTTTTGAGATTGTAGATGAAACAAGAGTGCCTGGTAAAAACCAATGACCTTAAACAAGGGCATAGACTAACAATAAACAAAGATTTTTGTGAAAAATAATCAAGTTGTTCTTACAAGTCTTTTTCTCCTAATGTGAACTTCTCACTAGTATCGTGGTCTAATTGGTCTTAATCTTGAGACAAGTTCAAGACCAATCTTGTGACGAGTTCAAGGTCATTCTAGTGAAATGTTCAAGGTCAATCCTAAAGTAAGTCTGTTAATTTTCATGATGTAAACTGTTGAACAGAACTTTTTTTGAATGATTATTAATTCTTTGGGGGGGGGGATGGGGTTTTGGGGGTGGTAATGATGATTTGTATGTTGCAAACAGCAAAATCTATTGATATTTGTATGAAATTTTACTTATTTTTTCAAGAAAGGATCAATACTAATTACTGCAATCCAAATATTCACTATAAAGTCTACATTTTTATTCTGCATTTCCAAAACATAATTTTAAGTTTTAACATAGTATCAAATTTCTTCTTGATGTTATTTAAGATGCTAATCATATTAACCTATAGTATAAATCTGTTAATCTCACAAATTCTCAAAATGATTTTAAGTTTCAATTTTTTTTTAACAACACATGTTCAAATGTAATATGGCAAATTAGTAGATACAGAGAATTTTCTTCTTGTTGCAATTTAATATGTTGATCTGATTCACACAGATTCAATTTCATCTACCTCCAGTCAAACCAAGTAATTAAGGGTCCACTCCAATCCAACAGTACATTTTATAGTCTATATTTTACACTCTGTCAACCTATAAATGGTCCACTCCACTCCACAGTACATTCTATAGTCTTTATTTTACACTCCACCAAAATGTATAATCTAATTTTAATTAACACATTTTTCTTTTAGTACATAAACAGACTTACTGTTTCATTGTAATTTGACCAGTTAATCTGACCTGTACATATTAACCTACAATTTAAATCATTGGTTCCCTGTAAGATTTCGAGATTTAAGATTTGACACAATACAGTGTACAGGGTTTCATAAAAGTAGTAAAACAATCCAGTTTTACATCTGATAAAAATTAATGTTTGAATCTAGATAAGGGAGTAAAATGATTTATACGAGGTAAACATTCCAATCTGGTCGTAACTTAACTAACTTGGGTAGAAAACATTACATTGAAACAACTACAATCTGGTCGTAACCTAACTTACTGCATGGGTAGAAAACATTACAATGAAACAACTACAATCTGGTCGTAACCTAACTTACTGCATAGGTAGAAAACATAACATTGAAACAACTACAATCTGGTCGTAACTTAACTAACTGGGGTAGAAAACATAACATTTAAACAACTCTCATCAATTTTTTTCAATCAGAATTTGGGGATATAAAAAGATTGGATATTAATCAATCGAGGCCCCATTTTCACAATTGATATACATTCATCTCAAATTTTCCTATTTTTCTCTCACCATTATTTTAAAATTTTAAGTTTTTGTTCTACATACCTACACTTCAGAATTTAAACAACATTAGATATTCAATTTAAACTGTGTAATGTCTTAAATTGATATTGAAATAGTCCCTAACTCGAGTTGAATGTACACTTAGTTGAGTGAATGAATAATTGTAAAACTTGGATCTGGTAAAGAAAAACTATGGACTTCAAAATATTGATTTATATTAAGAAACATTATTACAAGGTCTTACCACATGTGGTAAAGGCAGATTTATCAAAGAGCATTATAACAAAGGTTTTAGATTTTTTTTTTTAAATTTTGGTTGCTACCAGTTTTTCAAAACTTGAATTTCTAGAAACCTCAAATGCAAAATCAAAATATATTGAAATTGCAAGGTAAATATCATGGTCAATGATCACTGCTGATCATGGTCATTCTACAAATCAGAATCTATAATTTGGTGTTTTTCTAGTGGGACCATTGAATTGGCAAGAAGCAAAACAAAACTGAAAATCAAAGCACCGGAGGTGCCGTACGAACAGAGAGCATGGAAACGCAAGAGGCAGTTTGAAAGTGAGTGTAGGTAGCAGTACAATCTGCCTTATCCCATTCCATTCCTATGCGATCAAGGTTGTAAAACACCATATGGAAGGGGAGTAAGAATTCATGACTGGAAAAGTGTCCATTATATTTTTTTGTATTAGTGTTGGCAAAATACCACATTCAGAAGAGTCTGTGCTAAAGCAAGGTTCTTTCACATTCCAAGCATTTCTCCAAGAAAAGACAAAAACGTTCATACGTTACATTTTTAATTAATTACACAAACAGAAAGATGTTTTTATGGTGTCATCGATCGTTATATTTCTCAATAACGACAAAACAACCGCAAATGATGGTTGCAAAAAACTGTTTATATACAAAATACACGCCACCTACCGAGGATTTACCCTAAAACTTTCCATGTAAACTTCTATAGTACATCTTGCACAATCGACAGGAACTCGTGAAATCTCTCAGCTATAGCTTTTTTCCGGTCGATTTCACAATGCTGCTCTCAAAATCGTGTATATCATTTTTACGCTACGTCGACAAAATTAAAATGTAAACATGTCTACATCAGATATGTCAAATTTTGTTGGGGCTTCGAGGAGGGGATGGGAAGGGAAACGAATGAAAACAAATACATTCCTATAAACATGACATTTGCTATCGTGCATGTAACACATGATTTCTTTACAGCACTTTCCGCAACCTATACTTTTACTTACACGCTCAAACTTCGGGTAATGTTAAAAAAATATTGCTTTATTTACTGTGGTTCACTCTTCTCGCCAAAACGCATGCTACCAAGAAATGACACGTCATATAATTCATCCAATCAAAAGAGACCGTTTAAATTATGGGATATCCGCGAAAATGTTGCGAAAATAGGTCTTTGTTTACATAAACTGTTCATGTATTCTTCCGCTGCGCCGCATTGTATCCTTTCCACCAAAAGTTTCTCCACAGAATCCATGTATAAATTTTATTTTCAATACCACATACATTCATCATTGTGCGGTTACCCTCAGCACGTACTTATCACCCGCAAACTACCGTACTATATTCCACATATATTGCGCAAGGATTTGACATAGCGGTGACATAGCCTGTCCGATTGCGACGTACATGACAATACATCACAGAGATTCATCTCTGTTCGTAATAAGAGTTGTTAGTACAACTGCACAACTTGCAATCAAAATCCATCAGAAAAAAAAAACTTTATTTAAAACCATATCATTGGTAACTGCTGACTATAGTCTTTTGCTCAATGACAAAGTGCTCAAAGACATGAGCTCAGTTTCTTTTTAACCATCTTGGTCATTGAATCTTATTGAAGGCAGAATCTAACTAGAAAGGCCGTCAGGTTTGTTCGATGTACGTCAGTGGTTTTATCCAGTAACTCTGGTTTCCTCAACCATCCAAGAACTGACCGTCTCCATATCAATGAAAAAATTTCAACTGATATGTTAAAAACTACAGCTCCACCCATCTCAATACTTGATAATGCCAAGGGAATGAATGAAGTTCAGAGTAGAATAGAAATTTAATGTTTCTTTTGTATTTATTTATAGGGATATTACAATACAAAATGTATTACCCACTTCTATACATAAACTCTCATTCAATGTAGACCGCTGAAGAAACTTAACATCCGGCAGACTCAAGCTGACGATTTCAGATTCCAAGGAAAAATCTGACCAAGGAAACTGGACATCTGATAGATTCAAGTTAACCAGGTCAGACTCAGAGGAAACTGGACATCTAATAGACTCCAGTTGACCATGTCGGACTCCAAAGAAAACGGGGCATCTAACAGACTTCAGCTAACCATGTCAGACTCCAAGGTAACTTGAACATCTGATAAACTCCAGTTGACCATGTCAGACTCAGAGGAAACTGGACATGTGATAGACTCCATCTGACCAATGTAAGACTTTGAAAAATCTGGTCATCTGACAGCCTCAGTTTGACCATGGCAGATTGTCTTTATCAACAGGATTTACTGCAGAAATAACAATTTTCCAAACTAAACCTAGGTATCAGTAAAAAGTTCACAAGACTAAATTCTTCACCCAGTGACATACATATAAAGATATAGGATGAAATATGAAATGTGATAGGTTCCTAGGGATGAAACAGTATACACAAGTTTAGGATTCTGTAACAATGACATATAGATTCTTAACTGTCTGTATATATACGTGTACCGGTATATATATATATATATATATATATATATATATATATATATATATATATATATATATATATATATATATATATATATATATATATGTAAAATGCATTTATGTGTTTATTCTTAGCCTCTCCTGTCTGGGATCTGTTGGAGTATCATATGACAAATAGTTGACATTTAGATTAGGGAAACACTGGGTTAGTGTGTCTAAGGTTACCACAAGTGTGTTCCAGTGGAGTCACCTAAAAGTGGAATAGTGTTAAGTCCCAGTTACAATATTTTGACTGATATCAAAGAAGTAAATTCAGGAATATCAGAAGAAATTAGTTTCTACAGAAAATCAATGGCCTTTTGCAAACTATAAGTACCAAGAAAGAAAAAGCAAAACTGATTAATTTTTGAAATATAACTCATGTTCGTAAACCTATCTAGTACTGAGCTGTAAAAGAATTGTCAGAAAATCAACAGAGCTTTGTTTGCACAGCTTGTCTGTTCAAGCTTAAAGCAATGGACACCAATGATAATACTCAGATACTGAAAATTTTAACTCATATAGTATGGAATAATGGTGTTTTATGCCACGGAGAGGGTAACTCAGTAGCTAAGTAGTCTAAAGCAAGTGTCTACAGATCACAGTGGCTAAGACTTCCTAAGTTCAAAGCCAATTAGGGTAGATTCTAGAGCAAGAAGTTTGACAATTCGCTTGATAAAGGTCAGATGTTTTCTCTCGGTACTTTTGTTTCCTCCACCATCCCAGAACTGACCACTTTAATGTAAGTGAAAGAATCTTGAATGGGACATAAAACATCATTACACAACTCAACTCTTTTATGTTTTAAGAATAATTTCATTGCCATTTATGTCCAAGGTATAGTAATAAAGATTTCCCTTGATGACTAGGCAAGTTAAAGCCATAACTGTAATGTGATAATAATATGAAAGATAATGAACACTGCAATAATTATCTCATAATAAACCAATATAAATTACATAATCTTACTATCTATATTTAAAAACACATTTATCAAGATGACAATATGACAATGTACTGGTGTATTTATATATATATATATATATATATATATATATATATATATATATATATACTGAATAATACATAGTAGAAAATGGAAAAAAAGTGAAAAATAAAATAATTCAGGTTTTAAAATTAATCTTACACATAAAACTTTTTGCGTAATGTATAGTTTGTATTTTGCTATATAGGTAATTTGTCGGGCTTTGGAACTCCATACAGTTTATCTAATTAATCGTGCATGTTAATATTGACCGTTAAAACAAAACGTTGAAGGGGATAATATTTTATACAGTCGATCTCCAGGCAGTGATCATCAAGCGTAAATATTTTTGATAAAATCTTAAAACTGGATATTGAAATTTCTTCAGCCTTTAAATACAGGCTTGTAGAAAAGACTCATACTCGATATAGTAGTTGTATTGTTAAACAGGTAATCTAAAAATATATATGGCCAATACCTGATCATATTGTGAATTACACGTGAATGACAGATGATTCAAAAATATAGATCTTAACTCTTTGTATACCTCAGATATTACATGGTCAATGTCATTTTTCTTGTGCACTAGTTAATGGACATTCATATTCAACACACATCATGATTATAAGTTGGATATATATATATATAAAATTGAATAAAATATCTTCCTTCTTTGATATATTTCTGTCTGTGTGATTCAGCATATTACAGAATGACGATCCTTTAGTTACGGTTTTTTTTATATAGTAGTCTTTCTCTTAAGTATAGGTACCACACACTGTTTTAAGTTCAAATCCTAATAGACTCAGATTTTCATGTGACAAAAAAAATGTATCAGATTTGCTCGTCAAAGATTGGTGAGTCCTGTTTCCTTCCCCATTCCAGAACTAATTGTCTTTGCATATAAATAAGTGAACAAATCTTGATTGTGACAATTGTGCCCCAGTACTCTGAAAAATTAATCCAAACCTAACACAGAAATCCAAGCTGGAGCTAAAACACTCGAAGAAATATTGGAACATCTAACTCAGGAAATTACCGAGTCTTGAGTCCCTTAATTTCCTTATAAACATTTCATTTTGAAGAAAAAAATTTCTACCAAACAAATTTTTAAAAATCCAGAAGTTCTTTAATTTTTGTTCTTGTTATAACCAACAATTCTACTCTCGTTAAACTTTGATTCACAGCTGCCACCTAAATCTGATTTTGACATTAAAGCATTATAAGAAATTGGACTTTAAATTACAAGTGCAAAAAGAAAGTACAAATGTTATCAAGGTACATCACAAGGTTTTACTGTGGCAATAAGTAAATACAAATGTTATTAAGGTACATCACAAGGTTTTAATGTGGCAATAAGTGAGGTGGCAAAGTTATCAATGTACATCACAAGGTTTTACTGTGGCAATAAGTGAGGTGGCAAAGTTATAAAGGTACATCACAAGGTTTTACTGTGGCAAAAAGGAAGTACAAATGTTATCAAGGTACATCACAAGTTTTAATGTGGCAATAAGTGAGGTGGCAAAGTTATCAAGGTATATCACAAGGTTTTACTGTGGCAATAAGTGAGGTGGCAAAGTTATCAAGGGGGATATAACAAGGTTTTACTGTGGCAAAAAGTAAGTACAAATGTTATCAAGGTACATCACAAGGTTTTAATGTGACTATAAGTGAGGTGGCAAAGTTATCAAGATACATCACAAGGTTTTACTGTGGCAATAAGAGAGGTGGCAAAGTTATCAAGGTAAATCACAAGGTTTTACTGTGGCAATAAGTGAGGTGGCAAAGTTATCAAGGTACATCACAAGGTTTTAATGTGACAATAAGTGAAATTGCAAAGTTATCAAGGGGGATATAACAAGGTTTTACTGTGGCAATAAGTGAGGTGGCAAAGTTATCAAGGGGGATATAACAAGGTTTTACTGTGGCAATAAGTGAGGTGGCAAAGTTATCAAGGGGGATATAACACGGTTTTACTGTGGCAATAAGTGAGGTGGCAAAGTTATCAAGGGGGATATAACAAGGTTTCATTGTGACAATAAGTGAAATTGCAAAGTTATCAAGGGAGATATAACAAGGTTTTACTGTGGCAATAAGTGAGGTGGCAAAGTTATCAAGGGGGATATAACAAGGTTGTACTGTGGCAATAAGTGAGTTGGCAAAGTTATCAAGGGGGTTATAACAAGGTTTTACTGTGGCAATAAGTGAGGTTGCAAAGTTCTCAAGGGGGATATAACAAGGTTTTACTGTGGCAAAAAGTGAGGTGGCAAAGTTATCAAGGGGGATATAACAAGGTGTTACTGTGGCAATAAGTGAGGTTGCAAAGTTATTAAGGGGTACATCACAAGGTTTTACTGTGGCAAAAAGTGAGGTGGCAAAGTTATCAAGGGGGATATAACAAGGTTTTACTGTGGCAATAAGTGAAATTGCAAAGTTATCAAGGTACATCACAAGGTTTTACTGTGGCAAAAAGTGAGGTTGCAAAGTTATCAAGGGGGATATAACAAGGTTTTACTGTGGCAATAAGTGAGGTGGCAAAGTTATCAAGGGGGATATAACAAGGTTTTACAGTGGCAATAAGTGAGGTGGCAAAGTAATCAAGGGGGATATAACAAGATTTAACAGTGGCAATTTGTTAGAAACATATGCTATCAATGACTTGCTGTAAATGTTTGAATGTATATGATTGAAAAATTTAAATTATAGATTTTAGTTATATATTTAAATAATTTTACCTACCAATACATGCTTTTCTCTTTTATATCTTGTAAATGACAATATTATACTTTTTCTTTTAACTTTTATTTCATTTCATAAGTTTACCCTAGTTACAAAAAAACAATTTACTAAAATGACAAAAACGGCAGTTAATACACGTGTTACAACAATTCACACCCAGTGAACTGGCTAATGTATCTCAAATAAACCAACCACAGCCAAACTTTTCTTAAAAATAAATTATTTTACTTGATAATTTACAACTCAGCAATCTAGAATTTTGATAACAATTATTTATCTCTTTTCTTTTTTTAAGAAAAAAAAAACTTTTAATTTTATGCATTTAATTTGGTTCAATACTTTTTATAATTTTCCATATGAATATACAGAAACCATACATACTTCTTACAGATGATATCTTTTCAGCATTAGTTTAATATATATGTACAATATGCTCAAATCAGGAATTTTTTTTTTTTTGGCAAAAGTTAATTTTCATGAAAAGTAACAGTGACATTTCAAGTGATAAGCATAATTTTATTTAACACTATTGAATGATACTGTAAATGCAAACTTAAAAAATAAAATTAAACTGCAAATCAATCATATGAAAATTAAATAACTAAGTTTGAGACAGAGAGAATGTTCTGTGATCATTATATTTAATACTATTTTAATGATTTTTTAAAAAATCAATTGCCGTAATTTTTTAAAAAAGTTTTTAAAATCAATTCTAGTAAATTTCTAATATTTTTAAAATCAATAAAACAGTAAATTTTTAAGATTTTTAAAAATCAATTTCAGTATTTTTTTTCTTTGTTATTTACAATAAATAATGTTGATATAAATGTTGTTATGCACATATGTGTGTGTGCATCATACATTTTTCAGAACTTACGTGCCTTTAGCCATGTGACTCCAGACATCGAGTTCTGTGGTTTTACATTCAAATAATTGTTACAAGGACATTATTATCAATGACATATGGGGCAGAATTGGTTAATTTTAAAACTTGACCTACATAACCTATATTTAGACAACATAAATAAAAAGAATGCTTTTTAAGATCTGATAGTAAATTGTATCAAGGTCAAATACTACTGTTAGACTATTTTCTGATAAAGATTCAATTATACGCCAAACTGTCAAAGTCTTCTCTTACAAAGATTGTTTTCAAGTTCTGAAGGGGTCAAGGTGCTTTAAATTAAAATAACAATCAATATTTGTAAGTACAGAGGAACCAGCCTAAACAGACAATCTTTGTGATAGTAGCCTTTCAGTCAGGTCTACCTGGCTATAAACCTGGTCCTAAAAACTTTAACATCACAAAATATAAAATTTCTACAAACTGCAGTTGATAGACAAGGGAGAAATCAAGACTTCCAGATCTAGGCTGTTTGACCACTACGGTAGCACAGTTGGTAGAGTGCTCGAGGTCAAGAGGTAGAGAGGTCGAGGGTTTAAACCCTGGCCCGGTCTGACCCAGACATGAAAAGTGGTAGTGACTGATCTTAAGCCAAGCACTTGGCAGTTAGAAATGAAACTCACAGGGTCCTTCAGATGAGATCATAAAAACCAAAGCCCCGTGTCACAGCAGGCATGGCACATTGCCCTAAGCACAATGCAAAGGTCAAAACTTCTGCCACTTCACCTACAGCTGGTGACGTCTGAATATAAATGAAATATTCTGGGATGTAAAACCCCATAAATCAATCAATCAATCCAGGCTGTTTGATTTAAATATATTTAAGCTAAAGGATTTGTTGTGCATAAGAATATATGTAAAATGGCATTTGAACTAAATCTGTTTCCTTATTTGACAGACAGACATAGGTCACTAAGAAGTTGACATTGTTGTCTTGAGGTAGTTGACAAATAAACATATGTCACTAAGAAGTTGACATTGTTGTCTTGAGGTAGTTGACAAATAAACATATGTCACTTAGAAGTTGACATTGTTTTCTTTAGATAGTTGACAGACAGACATAGGTCACTAAAAAGTTGACTTTGTTGTTTTTTCAGGTAATTGAAAGACAGACATAGGTCACTTGGATGTTCACATTGTTGTCTTAAGGCAAGTTGACAAATAAACATAGGTCACTAATAGAAGTTGACATTGTTGTCTTGAAGTAGTTGACAGACAAACATAGGTCACTTAGAAGTTGACTGTTGTTTTTTCAGGTAATTGACAGACAGACATAGGTCACTTAGAAGTTGACATTGTTGTCTTAAGGTAGTTGACAAATAAACATAGGTCACTAATAGAAGTTGACATTGTTGTCTTGAAGTAGTTGACAGACAGACATAGGTCACTTAGAAGTTGACTGTTGTTTTTTCAGGTAATTGACAGACAGACATAGGTCACTTAGAAGTTGACATTGTTGTCTTAAGGTAGTTGACATACAGACACAGTTTACTTAGAAGTTGACTGTTGTTTTTTTTCAGGTAATTGACAGATAGACATAGGTCACTTGGAGGTTGACTTTTTGGTAGACTGTGGAACATCAGTGGATCATTTTAGCAAAAAGATAAAAGAGTAAAAATATTTTAAGTATGTTTAATGTATTTAAATGCTGTGTAAGTAATCAAACTGATGTACTTTATACTTAACCTTGTTTGGAATGTACACATGATTTTTTGGAAATATATATAACTGTTGATGAAATTCAATCTAACACATTAAAATTATCTTAAAGTAAAAGGAATAGATAAGTGTAATTCTTATGTAATAGTTATAGATAAATGTTACCTTTACATGATAAAATTATATATTATATAGTTGTAAGGTGGTTCATTTTACATCATAACAAAGTCACTGTGTTAAGAAATAATTGACAAATACCCATGTTTTATCGACAAATACCTGTTTTTTATTGTCTTATATTACATGGACTGTAGTGAAACACATCATGAAATAGATTCCAGGCAGTGATTGAATAATTCTGTCATATAGGCACAATTTGTGCAATTTTGTTCTGAAGATTTGTTGTATATATCAATTTCTGATTTACACTTTTAAATGTTAAATATTTCAAAATACAAGGGGCATAAAAGGGTCTTAAATCACTCACTTGGCACCTCATTTGAATTGGAATTATGGAAAGTCATGCCAAATACAATTTTAAATACACATCAATTACAGATTTTTTCAGAATAATAACATTCAATTTGGCACAGTTGTTCTGGAAGAGAACATTTTGAAAGACATGACTAAAAACAATAAAATACCAATGTATTTTATCAAAAATAGGTCAACGAAAAATTTAAGAAAAACTTGTTAAATCTGTTGCATGGTTGTACATCTACTCTATATTTATAAAATTTAAACTTAATGGGTCAAAAAATAAATATGTAATGGTTAATTATAGGTTTATTTTAATTATAGTTATGGCAGCCATTTTCAATTTCAGATAGCCATGCTGAACACAATTTTTAATATGAATTAACCAAGAAAAATATTTGCTAAGTTTTGTTCAAACTAGAAGTTTAAGGCAGGGTAGATTTTCAAAACATTTGCTTAAAATAACAGTCAATTAACATAATCTGTAAAAAGTGGAACAAAGAAAATTTGTTACATATTCTGATTTTGAAAGAATAGGCTTAAAATAAAACTTATCAGCAAAATCTGGAAAAAAATTATTCAAAAAAAATTATTGTCAGTAAATCATGTAATATATGTTAAAAGGCTATATATCTTCTTTCTTAATATATCAAATTCAAACTAAAAATAAATCTGTAATGGCAGCCATCTTGGACACAAAAAGATCCTTCCTTACCAAATTTTGATTTAAGTTTGTCTAGTGGTTAAAAAGAAGAAGAAGAAGAATTTTAAGTCAGAGAGAAGGATGAGTGGCAAGCATGCACAGATGCACACATACTTTAGCTCATGCAATAAGCTCAGTTGCTTGCACAAATAACAAGTCTAAAATGACTTATTTAAATAACAACTTAAGCAAATTCTTTAGGTCCTTATAGGTACAAAAAGTAAATTTTATGTAAATGTAAATGTTTTTTGAGAGGTGTTGACCTGTTGTTTTTCATCTGAGTAAACACCAAGTAAAATAAATATTTTTATGAATGAATATCTTATATGTCATAATATGAAGACACATGACACTAACAATTAAGGAGTTAAATAAAAAAAAGTGGAACAACAGTCCTATATTAATGTTTAATAACACATTATTGGTTTCTACTTTCAAAAAAAAAAAAAAAAAAATAAAAAAAAAAAAATAAAAAATTACAAACATTATTATTACAATTGATGTTGCTAAAAAAGTACATACGAAACTGCCCTAAAAATGAATTGTACAAAACTAAATTGAAATATTAGCAAAAATTAATGTCAGTATCAATTTTAAAAGGGATTTAATTTAATGAGCCATGTTCTTATAGTAATATAGAGCAATAACGATTTCAAAATTTAATGATATTATATGCTATATTTTTAGGCATTTTTTACACAACGTTTTGTCATCTGTGACCTTGAGATTTTGTTTTTAATTCTACCTTATTACTGGAAATTTACCGAGGTTTAATGAAGCCTACATAGAACATTTTATTTATATGATAGAAGTTCTATTTCCAGATAAAGCAGATGATTATAAAGAAATTCACATTCCAACAATGACCTTAATCAGGTTTCATATTTATAAGTTTATAGTATTTTTATTATTAAAATCTTAATTAATCTTAGTGTATGGTTCTTGAAAATTTTCACTTTGTAAAGTAATGTATAGTATATATTAAAGCTGGTTTCAAAATGAACTAAAGAGTTGATGAGGAAAGGGATGTAACTCTCAACAAATGAAATAAACAAAGGGATGTAACTCTCAACAAATGAAATGAACAAAGGGATGTAACTCCCAACAAAAGAAATGATCAAATGAAAGTAACTCTCAACAAATGAAATGCTCAAAGGGACATAACTGCCAACAAAAGGTTAACAGGACAAAAGTAGCTGAAAACTTTTAGCAAACACATCTAAAGATTATATCATGTCATTTGAATTCCATATTGACTCAAAAGCATGGACTTACTTTTTATAAGAAAAGATACAAAACTGAAGAAAAAAAATACCTTAATTTAATGACAATATGCTTGTTTTATTTTGCTAAACATCAGTCTGAATGGATACATAAAGAATTTACTCATTCACAAAGTTTTTCAATGTAAAAGGTTAAAGTTCAGTACAAGTATCAGTTCAAAATGGTCAAATTGCCGAATCTATAGGAAGAAAAGGATAATGTGGTATGTTTTGGACAGTTTTCCTATTATTTATAATTTCATTATAACTTTATCAAAAAAATCCGTTAAACACAGTTTGTTTTCTCTATTTCACGAAACCTTAGAATCCTCTAATAAGTTAAACTAGAGATCATCTACATACATGATAGACAGATGGATTGACAGAATGACAAAAGGCTGTCACCTCAAGTCACACCTGGTAATGACATGTAAATAAAGGTCTGCATGAATTATTTATTTTAACAAATATTTACATAAAATCTTATAATGCAGTTATAATGACATACAAGTTATGTCCAGACTTATATATTATTTACTTAAGTATTTAAACACAAGGTCACAACCTTCAAATGATTTTTATTCTGAAATTCATAAGTTCAAAAATGTATTCCATACTTACAAAATAAATATGAACTTATTGTCACATTAGGTCAATGCCTTTAAAATTAAATTTCTAATCAGAGAGAGAGAGGATGAGAGACAGCAAGTATTTTCTGCAAATGCAAATTAATATTATCCAAGATAAATGATTGCAACTTTTAGAGAGAGAGAGAGAGAGAGAGAGAGAGAGAGAGAGAGAGAGAGAGAGAGAGAGAGAGAGCAATATTTTTGGGAAATGTCAAGAGAGAGAGAGAGAGAGAGAGAGAGAGAGAGAGAGAGGAGAGAGAGAGAGAGACCAATATTTTTGGGAAATGTCAAAAGAGAGAGAGAGAGAGACAGAGAGAGAGAGACAGAGACAGAGAGACAGAGAGAGAGCGTGCGATTTCACTGTCATTAAATACATTTCATACACAATAAATTGCAAATTAATGATGAAAAATAAAAGAAAAATTACTGACATAAGGCTGCTTAAAGACAATCACTATAAATCATAAATATATTGATCAGTAGTCATTGTACTATACACACAAAAAAACTTACAACGACCAGTGAGATGGATTGAAATGTTAATAACGGACATTGTCACTTCCTAAGTTACTTCAAAGATTTTATCTTAATTTTTACATATTGATTTGCTATGGCAACACTGTATACTGGGGTAAAATACATGTAATCGGTTGGATTTTAAACAAAAAATAAATATTATGAAAATACTATGTCTAAAGTTGTTTAAAGATTTTTACTTAAAAAAATTTCACATTAATCTGAAGTTGCTATATTGCAAAAGCACAATGACTTGCCCGTCCAACACCAACCCTATCCCTCAAACCCCAACACACACACACACACACACACACACACACACACACACACACACACACACACACACACACACATGATAATAAGATAATATAAACACATTATACAATCATATTTACCTACTTACGTGCTTAAGCTACTTAAAAGATGTTCACTTAATTATCCCATTTATATATAGTATTTACGCATTAACAAAAAGTCCAGTAATCAATATGATGGATAAAAAAATAAAAGTTTTACAAAAAAAAAAACAAAAACTACTGCTAAAATGCTACTATATGTACAATAAAAACAAACAAAGCTTCCTTACTTCATCCTAGGACTACCCACACAGATAGTTGTATTTTAATCCAATGTTCAACTTTTATTCTGCATGGTTGGAAACTCCTAGCATGGCTGATTTGACCCAGTGAATTATACCTACCTATCGGGTTACCAAACAAACTCCGCTAGTATTTAGATGTTTAAGATTACATAAAAACGAAATAAAAACACAGGGAACCCACACTGCCACATCAATAATGATTAAAATAACATTGTAGCAGTATTATGTTAATTTTTCTTCTTGTGTATAGAAAAGGAACATTAATGAATGCTGTTTTTTTTAAACCACCTAAGTGTTATGAAAAAAAGTCTGTATTTACTGTTCCAGTGCCAATCTAAATGAAATTCTTTGTAAAAATTCTTTTAAAAGTGAAGTAACAAGTTACAAGTTATGATTTATTTTTATTTAATGTACATTGTGTACTTATGACATAACGCTGATTTTTTTTAGTATGTGCATTATTACATAAACCTCTTCATTTTTTAAGTAAATGTCACTATACCATGTGTGGTCTAAATATACATTTATATGTCCTTTAGTGCAATCTGTTCCTATTCTTGTAAGAGCTAAAAATTCATTTCTATTTTGTACAGGGGCCTTGGTGGCCAAGTGGTCTAAAGCGCTCGCTTATGGATCACAATGCCTCTCAACGTCTGGGTTTGAAACCCACTCAGGACAGATCCTTGTGTGAGAAAGTTACTACGGGAACTCCGGTTTCCTCCACCATCCCAGAACTGACCGCCTCGAAATAAGTGAAAAAATCTTGACCGGGGCTTAAAACACCATTACGCCACTCAACTCCACTCTATTTTGTACGGCTAGTTCCTCATTTACAACGGTGAGTCCTCAATGTTAAACAGGCTTTTTTAAATTAGAGTACCTGTTTTATGAAGCCACATTATAGTTAGTTCGTTGGTTGTAATGTTGTTTAACACAGCATCAGCAATTTTTCAGCCATTCACAATAAAAGCAAGTTTATTAACTTTTAGGATTAATCTTAAAACAAGATTTTGTGTATGGGTGAGATATATAAGTGTGTATTATGGTTTGTTTTGTACTGGCTAGTACTTCGGACAATTTTTGTTAAGGTGCTAGCTCACTTAGTCAGTCTGCCACAGACAAACATACCATGTTTCCCAGTCCAAAGAAAAATATTTTTAAGAGTAACGGGATTTCTAGAAGTAACGTATTAAAATGTAAACAACCATAAAGTTTATAGAACTGATGGGTCATAACTGACCCCTATATGATGCAGAATGACCACTTAATGTCATTCATATATCAGTTTTTCCCTAGCTGAAAGAAATAGAATTAAATAAATGAGCACAGGTTCCACTGTATCCAAAAATATCTGATAGTCCAGAACCAAATTTATTTAACTCACTTTTTTCTAAAATTATAATTTTTTCCTATTTTTAAGCAAGTGATCTTGACCTTAATTTCTAACTTAGTTATGACAAAGAAATATTAATTTTTTTTATACAATTATTTAGACAATGGTGATAGTAGTGTTCTATTTTCAGAAACCATTAACCTTGCTCATGACCCCTTAAAATTAATATATATGTAAAGGTAACATAAGGTTTATTCAAAGTAGAAATTGTGGTTAACTGGAGAGTGGCATAATGGCATTTCATTTCTCAGTCATGATTTTTTCACTTAATAAAAAGGTGGTCATTTCTTGGATGGTGAAGGAAACAAGAGTACCTCGAGAGAAAAACCCGGAAAAAACAACTTGCATTTGACAAGTAGAATGTCAAACATTCTCACACTAGGATTGGCTCACCATATAAATGATATAGGTGATATACTCAAACTTGTCATTTGATTACAAAAACAGTACTTTAAAAGCTTTCCAGTTAGATCAACCAACCATCCCTGTAAAGCATGTACTAAAATTGTCCATTGTAACAACAACTTTGAGTGAGCTTTCAAGGTCCACTAAACAAGTGCTTGTAAACATTGCAAGATTTGACTGGATTAATGGTGTTTTGCAACTCATCCAAAATCTTTCACTTATATTGAGACGGTCACTTCAGGGATTGTGGAGAAAACCAGAATACTCTGAGAAAACAACTGACCTTCAGTAAGCAAACTGAGATCTGCCCAAGTTGAATTTGAACCCAAGTAGTGAAAGATGCTGTGATCTGTAAGCGTGGGCTTCAGACCACTTTAACATCGAGGCCTCACAAACATGGATGATTTATACAAAATAACGGAAGAACCAATTCATTAAAGTATACAGTCTAAAGGTTTGTAATATGAATTAAAACATGTCCATTATAATGGACAATACAGACTTGTCAGGGTAATCCGACCCAGTCCATGGAAAAAAACTGCCAGGAAACGAATTAACGCAAATTTATGATTATTAAAACAGGAAAAGTAATTCATAAATATATAAATAGTTTATGCTAATTAGACATTATAGGGCTATAAAAGTTACATAATGTTTACATTTAGGTAATAAGGATATCAGATAAGTTGTTAAATAAAGGTTTCGGAGACAGCTTCTGTAAAGGAGATTTCTTTATATAGTGAAGAACTGGAGAACTTCTGTTGTAACAGATTACAGAAAGGATGTTAATATTTCGCATTAAAGTCCGTTAATTAAAGATTACGTTATAATTACAGATAAACTGACATTTGTAGAAATAAATCTCCTTTGTTTATATATATATATATGCAAAAACTAATACTGTTATGCCATGCTGATAATCAGTGGCATGTTCATGACCTAACAAAAAATGAGAAATATATTATTGTTATGCCATGCTGATATTTTGGCATATGCATGACCTTTTAAAAATGAGAGAACTGTTATTGTTTTGCCAAATTGATAATTGGTATATACATGATGTATTAAAAGAAAACGAGAAAAATATTGTTGTAATGCAATACTGATAATCTGGCATGTGCAGGCTAATAGATAAATAACATAATATTGTTATTTTCTTGTCCTGCTAGTATAGTTCAAGCTGTGCTGAAACAGAAAAAAAGTTACCTGAACAACTTAAACTGTTAATTAAATTTACCTGTGTAAAACACCTGTCTAATCCACACAATATCATATCAGTCCAGATATCGAGGTCTTAGTACCCAAGTGATCTAAAGCATGCACTTACCAATTATAGTGTCTCTCTTTGCTTGTAGCCATGAATAGCTCTGATAACGCTGATGCAGTTAAAAAAAATAACCCACTGTCTCAGAGAGTCTTTGCTTGTATTTGAGTTGCATTTTAGATAGAAAAGGTTTATAAGTTTGCTTGCTGAAGGTAAGTGGTTTTCTCTTGGCACTCTGGTATTCTCCACCATCTTGTATCTTATCTATATATAAGTTACAAATATCTTGACTGGAGTTTAAAACTCCTTTTCTTCATTTAGTCAGAAACATCTTCAGTTTTAACATGATTTAGTGTACACGGATTCTATTAAACATATTCCCCCTCTTTTGTTAGTACAATAACTAAAATAATGTACTATTGTTTTTATTGTGCATAATTATACAAAAGCGGTTCAAAAACTTAATTGTACAGGTTACTGTAACATGTGGAGTGAGTGGAGTGGAATAATGGTGTTTTATGTCCCAGTCCACATTCTTTCTCTTATTTCAAGGCAGTCAGTTCTGGAATGGTGGAGAAAACCGGAGTGCCTGGAGAAAAACAATGACCTTTCTGTAACATGTGGAAAAAAGTTCTTATAATATTTCAGCAGAGTAAGGTGCACATTTTCTATTATACATTAAAGAACCTTGGATTTCAGAGTTCTTGAGAAGGAGTTAATTTCACAAAACAGGGCCCCTCTTTTGAAGACTGCTTACAAACAACTAAGTTCTAATATAGGAAGAAAGAATATTCCCTAAAAAAATTCAATAAAGTCAAATGCACATCTTTCATATAGGTATCTACATCAATGTGTAAAGTTCAAAGTTCTTGGTTGAAAAAACTGAAAAAGCTGTTTATTTCACTTTTAGGGTTCCTAACTTCCTGTGTTTAGCTATTTAAAAGGTTTAAAAGTTTCCTTAAAAAACTAAGTTCAAAAGTCAGAAAATAGGAAAAATCTCAAAACAGTTTTATAAATTCACCTGTACATTTTCCATATATAAAGAAACATTCTGTAAAGTTAAAAGTGGTAAAAATTAATGTATGCATGACCAATAATTCACAATGCGAAATATCATTAAATAACCAAACAGGAACTGGTGTGTAACTAAATTTTTATGTATGTGCATGACTTGCAGAAAATGCAGTTTTATCATCGTAATACAACACTATGCTGATTACAACAAAATGTGTAAAACCAACAATATCTCAATGGTATGACCTAGATAAAATGTAAACATTATCAATAAAATGTGCAGATTCTCTAACATATGTACACGATCTTCGAAAAATGCAAAAAAAAAAAAAATAATAAAAAATAAAAAAATAAAAAAAATGTTGATATTATGCCACAGGGATATGCAGGGTTATTTAAAGATAAAAGAAATTCATTTTATGGCACTTATTCAAAAACTCATACATAATTCTTTTTCAGGTTTCAAATTTTTAAATTTTTCTTTTTTTCTTTTCAAGATTTTGCCAAATTTTTAAAATATGTCAGAAAAGTCTGATGTGAGTTAGACTTACTATTGAGGTATTCCTCAATTATATTAATAGTATATTCATGCATTTATAGCAATTATTATTACAGGCATATTCTATAAACTACAATGCCTAATAATTTCACCATTAACATTATATTCAAAATGTGTTTCCAAAGTCAGAGTGCTCAGTGACCTAATGGTTAAAGCATAGTACCTTTCATAGGCTAGTTTCAAAGCTCAAGTTTCATAAAATGTTGGTAAGTTGCTGTGCCAAAAGTCAGTAGTTTTCCCTGGGTACGAACTTGTTGGAATTTATGGTGGCTTTTTTCGGGGACTACAGTAACCTCCACCATCCCAGAACTGAGTGTCTATATATGTGTGTGTGTGTGTGTGTGTGTGTGTGTGTGTGTGTGTGTGTGTGTGTGTGTGTGTGTGATAGAATCTTGACTTGGTGTAAAATACCATCACTCCAACCCAATCATAATCATAAATAATTATAGTTAACACATCTTATATTAAACCTCACCTTCAAAATCAAAACCTCATCATCCTATATAATATACACACAAGTTGTTGGGGTTTAACGTCTACTTGTGGCCCCAGACCAATGCAGACGGATGCTTTAATTGAATTTTGTTGATGTTTTACGTGATAAAGTTGAAGTAGGTAGAGGAGAAGGGGCTATTGTGTTAGCAGGTGAGCACCAGGTAACAGCCACTCAGAAAATAACAAAACCAGCATGCTGTCAAACACATGAAGAGAAAGAATTTTGAATTTTTGAATAAAAAAATGGGATGGGGTAATTTGAAGCCTGTTAAGTCTAATGAGGGGCTTTATAAGAAAAAGGAGCAGAATGTGGATGTTGTTTTTGATAGGGGAAGGGGCCCTATGTAAGCCTAAATGCCTACTCTATTTTCGAAAAACATAGGGAGTCTTTGACCTGCCCCGTCTGCTGGCCGGGTACACAGGTCCTATATAATATAGAACTTGGTCAGAAACATCTATAGTAAATAATATCATGTTATACAACATCTCAACTAAAAAACAACCTTATAATTACATATCATCTGAGCTTATTAAGAAATATATTTATTATATATATACAAATTTATTTTGACAGGTTCATAGGATTTTTGGCACTTTTCATTCCATTGAGTTACGTATAAATCAAAACAGAGATGAAATATTACATCTGTCTCGATTTCAAAGAGGAAGAAAAGTATAAATTACAGATTTTATTACTTATGTAATTAGAATAGTTAGAAGGCAAACAATGTCAGGAATGGTAACTCTGGCTGGTACATTGTTTATTTCACATCAAACAGCAAGGTTACTGTTGTTTTTGACCTATATGTTACCCCACTTGAACTATGACCAAAATGCTGTGTCTTATTTTAATTAAACGAAAGAACCTTTTCTCAATAAAAGTCCATTTTTAAATGCCCAAACTTTGTGAAGAATACCTATAGTTGGTTTGAGAGATTGGTTGGTTAAATGTTGTTTTATGGCACATCAGAAATTTTCCATTTATTCTTGAAAAGACAATTTTTATGAAACTCAAGGGGTACATAAGAGCATAAGTGAATCTGATCTGCATTGTACAAGTGTCCAGTTATGGCATCACTCTTGAGGTGCTAGTACACTAACCAACAATGGCACATATAAACATGGAAGACTTCTTAGTCCATAATACTGGCAGCTAATCAACCAGTAAAGGTCTACAACAAGGAAAAAACCTTTCTCACTTGCAGTTGAATGGGATCAAACCCACAATAGTGAGATGCCTTAAGTCTGAAGGCTAAAGCTTTAACCATGTTGCGACCAAGGCCCCCTGGTCTGAGAGAGTTTAACTGCTTATCAGGAAGAAACACGTAATTTTTATTGCCAACAAAGACATTGCAAAGTCTGAGTAAGTTGCAAGTCTTAACTAATACAAGTTGTAATAGATTGTGTTTATCTTGCAAATTCAGTCCAAAGCAATTCAAAACAAGAGGCCCATGGGCCTTAACGCTCACCTGAGGATATGTCCAAAATTGTTTGCAAAACGCAAAGACAATATATTAGGTACAGAAACTTTACAAGTTTTCTCAAGTTAAAAACTGCCACAAAACTTAATCAGAAATACATTCAGTCACATTTCATTTATAATTAGCTTATATAATGTGCATAAAGTAACTGTAGTGCAATGAATAATTTACAAATCATTAACAAATTTCAGTATACTTATTCAGCTATGCCCTTGACCTTTGAACATATATGAACTTGAACCATATATGATCGTCATGTCAATACCTACAATATTCTAATATACATGCCTATACAAAAAGTTAAAGTTTTTAAGATAATAAGCAATTTATGTCTTCTTTTGCAGCTGTGACCTTGACCTTTGAACACATGACCTTGAACTATATATCAAAATAATCGTTGCCGCAATACCTACAATATTCTAATATACATGCCTATACAAAAAGTTAACAGTTTTCAAGATAATTAGCAATTTACAAAATGTCAGTTATGTCTTCTTTTGCAGCTGTGACCTTGACCTTTGAACACATGACCTTGAACTATATATCAAAATAATCGTTGCCGCAATACCTACAATATTCTAATATACATGCCTATACAAAAAGTTAACAGTTTTCAAGATAATTAGCAATTTACAAAATGTCAGTTTTCAAGATAATTAGCAATTTAAGTCTTCTTTTGCAGCTGTGACCTTGACCTTAGAACATATGACCTTGAACCATATATCAAAATGACCTTTTGGTCAGGTGAGCTAAAAATTGATTATCAATATAAAGTCAATAAAAACCTATAAGAGCAATCCTTAGAAAAATAAGGTTTTAAAATATAAATGACCTTGACCTTTGTTTGTTAAGTTGCTATGGCAATCAATGTTGCTGCAGGTGATATATAACAAGTATTTAAAGAAACAAAATCCAGAATTCATAAAACAATTTTCTAAGAAACTGTGCATGTGGTGAAAAAAGAAAATGTAATAATTTATCCAATTATTTTTCAAATAAATAGAAGCTATTTTTGATTAAATAATCATAAATCGTTGTTTTTAATTACGATGTTTTTTATAATTTTGTGGCAGATCTTTGAAATGGTTCACCTTAAAACCAGGAACCCAATTCAAACAACATTAACCTCCATGTTTACTGAGGTCCTGTAAATTAACAATTACAGCAACTTCATTAGGAGATCTTAAGAATCCAATTAAAACTCTCTAAAAGTCAGTACATCATTACCTGACTAGAAATAAAATCTCTTAAAAATATAGTACAGAATTGTTAATAACTAGGGTAAAAGATACTTCAAGGTGAAAACCTTAAAATTCATAGGTACGAAAACAATTTTATTTTAACATTTAAAATTTGGCTTTTTTTGTCTATGAAGAACAGTTTATACAGATATAAATCATTACCAGTGGTAAAAAGATAATTGTCAGTAATAAAAAAAAATTTTAAAAATATATAATAAATAAATAAATAAATAAATAAATAAATAAATAAATAAATAAATTTTAAAAAATAAAAATAAAAAAATCTGCAGTAAAACCATTCTGTTTAAGGAATTACTAGTAATTAAATCTATTTTTATCTTGGAAAATTGTTCAGTCAGTCTTCTCTGTTCATAAATCAGTATCCATGATTGGTTTAATTAGTCCATCAATCATTATTTATAATCAGTATTTTTCAGCAATATAAGGTTGAATTCTGATATTTTACTTTTCTGCATAACTTAAAACAAATAAATATAACCAAATAAAAAATTCATTTTTCAGTCTGCAGTTGTGTATGTTGATCGACATCCCTTGATGTGGTATTTTACAAATATTTCATGAGGTTGCGGGCTATATCTCAGTTATGGACTAGGCAGGCATCCTAAAAATATGATAGACACTGAAACAAAGTATAATGTGATAAAATTGCTATTGGACAGTCACAATAACCAAGAAAACCTTCTCATGACGATATTTATAGTTTTGCTTATAAAGTCAATTTTACTGAAAATTTCTGATTAACTGTAAGGTTGATTCTAGTAACCGACATTTGATTATAACTGTTAGGTTTGTGCAAACTAATAATCAATTATCAGTACGGAATAAAGTAGAATAATGATGTTTTATGACCAAGTCCAGACTCTTCACGGGAGTCAGTTCACCAATAGTGGAGGAACCTTTCTCACTCGAGCGGGATACAAATCCAGGCCATGAGAGACACTGTGATCTGAGGCCCCTCGATTATTTTGATTTTGTAAGATTGATTATAGTAACCAATAATTGATTATTCTGATTAATAACCAAAACAATAGATTATGTTAATGTATCTCATTAATCACACATCTTCATGTACAACTATTTCAAAAATGTTTACATTGCAAATTCCAAAATTTCATTGTTTTTATGGTAAAAACAATTTTTTGTGATTCCAGAAATAATTGTTCATCACAAACATTACAGGGTAGTAGGTTAAACGGTGTTATGTAGTACGATGATGTAAACTCCATCAATCGTTACAAAACTGTGTAGTTTATCTAGTCTTATTTTGTCTTCATCTTTTTGTTTAGAGATTCTTGTAAGCTTCGGAAAAAAAAAAATAAATAAAATGAAAAAAAAATCAAAAAAAAAAAAAAAATAAATAAATAAAATTAATAAATAAATAAAATAAATAATCTTGACTTTGTATGGCGTTAAAACAACGCTTCACTGCCAGTCACTAGCTGGTAATCCTGTAGAGTACAAATAAGCCATGGTTATACCGATTACAACAAGACTAACTGTCCCGAGGCTAAAAACGTCAAGACGTTTCTGTTTATTTGTTCCGTTAAAACTTATGACAGGGAAGCTCATCAAATTATGACTTCTGTGATGAACCCATTAGTGAATACAGTGGTATGTTTTTATTTAACTGGCTTAGTGTAAAAACTAACAGATTTTAAAGAAACTATAAATATTTATAAAAGAAGGTCGTAATTGAATAATAATGTCATAGAGACTTGTTGAGTCAACTAAGGGGAGAACTCGAACTGTAACTCAAGTGTAGTTAAGATTTACACCCCGGTTTAGATTTTGTTTTTAAAATGACAGTCATCTCTGGGATTGTGGAGGAAATAAGAGTTCCCCAAGAAAACTGCTCACCTTTGACAAGATAAACAAGCTTTCTTACACTAGGATCTGAATGAGTGAGGTTTTAAGCAAGGCTATGAGATGTGTTACTATCCAACTGCTGGTGCCTCAGACCATTGTGAATGCTACTGATAATTTACGATGTAAAATTTCCATGTTTGAATCTAAGCATATGTAAATTAGGTGTAAGGGTTATGGACTGAAATAATAATTGAACAACACCATGCATTGATTAAAATGTTTTCATTATGTCCGACGCTTATCTAAAAAGATTTCTCTATAAAAAGTATGTAATTACATCATTAGACGTGTATAATTTCCGCCTAATTGTCTACCGGGAATTTTGTTAAATTGCAAATGGAATTCAATTAGGCTATTTTTAACGATTTTTTATACAGATTTAAAACAATATTTTGGCTTTCGTCTGAAGACTTACTTCCTGTATCTGACACATGAAAATCTCTAATGAGGAATAAATTCAAAATGATGGACAAAAGTTTACATTTATCTTGAACTGCAAGTGACATAAGTTATTATAGAACTACTTAAATTATTACAGAACTACTTAATAAATTAGGAAAACAAAAAACTGTCACAACACAATAGTACGTTTATCCTTCATACAAAGTCTACAGTTAGCGTAAGTACTAGGATACTAAAATATCTAGAAAAAAATGTTTCACAAAAACAAATTAAATGAGATTTTTATTTGGCTGAAGTTGCTTTTTTATTTTTCCATTGTATTATATTTATATGTCTGGGTTTATGAATCACAGAGCCAGATACAAATCACGCTTGGGACAGATCCTATTGTAAATAAGTTTGTTAGTAAGCTGGCTGTCTTTGGTTCTCTCTTGGCACTCTGGTTTTCTCCACCATACATAAACTTAATCCCTTGATATAAGTACTATAAGAATCTTGACTGAAATACCCACACAATTATATCACCAGAATTTAAAAGTCAACTGTACATTACTGGCTCAGTTGATTTGTTGGTTTTTGTCGCATCAGCAATTTTCATCTTCAGATTTTTACAAGACATATTGTGCTGTTGTTCTATGTCAAGAAGTAATCTACACACAAGATTTTGAGGTTGGTCATATTTTTGATAATATTTTTTGTAAATATACTTTGTAAGCACTTGTGGTGGCCTTCATAGTGCTGGTACAATTGCCTACAAAGTGACAGATAAACATTACAGACCACAGAGTTGGTTTTAATGGTACAAAGCCAAAGAAATCAATAAATAAAATATGATAAATAAAACTATTTTTCATTTGTTGAAGACCTTGGGTTGACCCCACAGTCATCATTAAAGACACATTTAACCACTTGATGAGCTCAGTGGTAGAGAGCATGGTATGTATAATGCCAGGATAATATGACTGGGGAAGTGGTATGCTTGACTAAGACATACTAACTTGGTGAGCTAGCACCTTTACAAAAAGTCGCCCTGAGTGTGCACTAATACAAATCAAACCATCATACAAACTTGTAAATCACATGCACACACGCACACATGCATGTACATATACACGCCATATATATATAGTTTAATCCTAAGAGTTCAATAACCTTGCTCTCTTTGGGAAAATCTGAAAAAATGCTGATGTGACATTACAACACTATTACAACCAACCAATCAACCACTTGACCATTCTAATCCCTCTGTTTCTGTAGAGTTGAGATAATTATATACTGAAGAAGTATAAATCAGAGGAGACAAATTTATTTTTTCTTGTCCTGACTTTTGTCCATGATTTTGTTCAGGTCATCTAAGGTCATACAGTAAGTAATATGACCAACAATCAGGCTAAGTTTTGTATGGCCAGTAACTGCAGGCTATATAACTCCCCAACTGATGGTAATTATCACCTTTATGATAGATATACACTTACAATTAACACATTTAACATATACATTACAGGTAAGCTTGATAAATCTGCCAATCACAAAACAAAATTATTATTCATCAAACAGTGACACAACAAAAACAGAGGAATAATCTCAGTAGGAGGATAATATAATCAAGGTAATGTCAAGAGCTTCAATTCATTACATCTACCTATCAGCAGATATCTTGTTTTTACTCAAAATCTGTATTATTATTATTATTATTCTCCATCGTTTCTAACAGATTTTTAAGAGGTATCTCATTCTTCATTTCTTATCCGATTAGTTTAAAATTTTGTCAACTGGTAGGGATTGACCATGGAAAGTGCGCTTCCTTACCTTTTTCGAAATTCGAAAGAACTCTGGAAAAATTCAGTTAAAAATAGGAATTCTGTAGGGATGTTGGGACATCTGCCTTTAGCGTCCGACTTATTGTCACCCCATAATTGTTGATATGCAAACATATACTTGCTTGAAAGTATACATGCTAGTTCTCGAGCCTGGCATTGCCATAAGGCGAGATTTAGGTGTTACTTTTCTGGTGTCGTCGGCGTTTATGTAAGTCAAAAACTAACCAGACGAGACATTTAATTCTTTGGAATTCTTGTTTATTATTTATATCTGTATCAAAAAAAAATTCGGTATTGAGGAGTGTGTAGTAATAGTGTTTGAAGTCCCAATCAAAATTATGTCACTTGTATAGAGGTGGACAATTCTAGGATGGTGAAAAAAACGAGAGTATATGGAGAAAACGATAGACCTTCCGCAGGCAAAATGAAAAACTTTCTCAGACTAGAATGGTGGGGAGTCAGACCTAAAAAGTGAGAGGGACTGAGATCTGTAAGCACATACTTTAGAAGACTTGGCGGCTAAAAGTTTAAATTTGTACCCAAATTTGATTCCACAAGTTATGAAATTTATTCCCCCTAGTGATTTCCTGGAATAGCATCATTAGATGAGAAAGAATCATTATCTCTTTGAAAACATTTCACAGAGATTAAACTATGTACGACTTCGTGGAGTTTTACATCCCAGTCAAGAATATTTAATTTTTATCAAGATGTCTTCAGCTATAGGTGAAGTGGCAGAAATTTTGACCTTTGCAGTGCACTAAATGCAATGTGCAGGGAGAGTTCTTTAGTCTGCCATGCCTGTGGTGACACTGAACATCAGTTTTTAAGGTCTCCTCCAAAGGACCCAGTGACTTTTATTTCTAAATGCAGAGTACTTGGCAAAAGAACAGTCACTACCAATTTTCAAGTCTTGGTCAAACCTGACTGGGGTTTGGAACCCTGACCTCCCACATACAAAGTGAGCACTCTACCAACTGAGCTCTTGTAGTGGTGACTTCCACACAGACATAAGAAGAAAGTTTCATGCTGACAAATTCCATCATGAAAACTAACCTGATACCTATAATTTATAATAGAGACTTGTAATATCTTGTGGATACTCATGTAAAGTTCAACCTGCTATAATGTCCAGATGATCCAAAAACAAAGAACCTTTATATGAAAACCATCTATTTCTAAAAAGCCACTGCGGTAGCTCATTGGGTAGAATGCTCACTCCGTAAGTGGAAGGTCGTGGGTTCGAACCCTGGCCGGGTCTGACCAAAGACTTGAAAGTGGGTAGTGACTGTTCTTTCGCCAAGCACTCGGCATTACAAAATGAAAGTCACGGTTCTTTCAGATGGGAACTTAAAATAAACGAGGTCCCATGTAATGGCAGGCATGGCACAATAAAGAACCCAGCTGTATAATGCCATCAGCGCAACGCACAGGCAAAATTTCTGCACTTTTGCCCATAGCTGGTGACGTCTCGATATAAGTGACATATTCTTGACTGGGACGTTTAACACCATTACTCAACTCAACTCTATTTCTAAAACCCATATTTCTTACATCCAGCAGGTGGTTTTTATAAACAGGTTTACTGTAATTACGATAAGAACAGTTGAGTATATTCATTTTGGAAATATAAAAAACTGTGATTGGAACCAGTTATTTTAAATAGCACCAAGTAAATCTGTATTCATTTAAACTTGAAAGGACTCCCTAAACATTTTATCTGTCAAAGATGAGATAAATACAACAGAGAAGAAAACGTAGTAATGTAAAGAGTTATAGATGATGACAAATGACAAATTAAATCACAGCAACAAATATGGAATATTTAGGGATACATATAGCACTGACTAACAGTGTTTCATCATGAAAGGGGGCACCTGCACCTTTAGCCTTAAAATAATAGTTTTGTTTCCGATCTATCTTTTTAATCCTTGTCAAGTTTTGAAAATAGGTATGTCTAATTTCAATATCATAAAATTATGATATTATTTTAACACATGTTTTTCTTTTTCTTTTTTTTTACAAGGCCTGGGCCTGTATGAGCCCACCAACTACATTTACAGTAAGAACACTGCACAACAATTTACTTTTTTTTTCTCATTGCATGTATCTAAACTTTTGTCTCCAATTAACCTTGTACAATTTTTTATAAACAAAATTCTTTTAAAATTGATTTTTTTTCCCCCATGATCTAAACTTTTACCATATAAATAAACCTTGAAAAGTTTTTTTTTAAAATCTAATTTTTTTTACAAATTTTTTATAAACAAAAATCTCTAAAATTGATTTTTTTTCTTTGATCTAAACTTCTGACATAAAAATCAACCATGGACAATTGAAAAAATTGATTTTATTTTCTAGTCTAAACATTTGCTATACAAATTAACCTTGACCTTTGAACTATCATATAAAAAATCATTAAGAGTACAAATATCCCACAAGCAAAGACCTGCTACTAAAAGTCATAGACCTCATTGATTTATCTCTGACATAAAGAAAAAACAACAATCTTTTCTTTCACATGGGTGAAATTAATCCAATGTTATACCTAAGCTGTGTTACATGTAGTGTTTTTTAAGTCTCCCACCCAGAAAATTGGGGGGGGGGGGAGAGATTATTGTTTTTGTACTGTTTCTTATTAATTCTTCTGCCCAAATTTTGTCTGACATTTTTCTCAGAAATGGAAAGTTGATTCAACTTGAAACTTTCTGCAGATAACTATCATCATCTAAAGACGTGTTAACAGTATTTTTTTTTTTTTTTGCAATTCGAAAACAAGAGTCATATTTATCAGAGTTAAATGTCCCCTTCAATAACATATTTTTTTTATAAAAAAGTTATTTTTCCGTTAAAACTCGGTGTTGGGAGACTTGTTTGTCAGCATGCCTGCCAATTAGACAATGTCTAGTTATTATTTATTTATTATTATTTATATAATTTGTAAAGTATGTTGTTTTGATAAAACATCAACAATGAAAATGTAAATTAACTTTATAGGAGGTTTTATTTCATTTATTTTTATAATTATTATTATTATCAACTATTTTCTAACAATTATTTGCACACCCAGGTCACTGAACTATGCATGTGATGTTTTACAAATAAAATTGTTTTTGATTCGATAAGCATGATCAGAAAAAATGAAAATGTCAAATAATACACAAAAGATTACAAAAATTACAAGAAGTTACAAAAACCAGCAGACAAGATGTCCGCCCCATCAATTTTAAAATGTCAAAACATTACAGATACAAAGTCGATAAGACACCATCCTAAACACAATACACATGTAATAGTAATAGGAGAGTCATGCAAATCAGGATAGAGTGAAGGACGAATGAATAAATGGTGTTTTATGCCCTAGTCAAGATTCTTTCATGTATATCGGAATGATGGAGGAAGCAAGATTGCCCAGAAAAAAAACACCGACCTTCGGCAAGTTAAATGACAAACTTTTCCAGACTACAATCTACCTGAGTGGGATTGGTATCTAGGCATTGTGCTTTAGACTAATGGGCCACCGAGGTCTCACATGAAACACCAGGATTTGAGTGAAGTAATGATGTTTTAGGCAAAATACAAGATTCTTGTACTTTAACTGAGGTTGTCAAGTCAAGTCTTGGGATGGTGGAAAAAATAAAAACATCTGGAAAACAAATACAGCCTTCAAGAAGCAAACTAACAATCTTTTTCACACAAGGATTGACCAGAGTTGGTTTTAAACCCTTGTGATAAGAAGGGGCTTTGACCCATAAGTGATTGGTTAAGGCCAATTAGCCACCATTACACCTTGGGTGCACTTCCTAAACCAACATATTGGTTTAGCCTAAACCAAAAATATTGGTTTAGGCCAATAAGCCACCATTACACCTTGGATGGACACCGTAAACTAAAATATCCAGGTGCATTTGACAAAAGCCAATGTTATCCAAAACAGGACACAACAAGGCACAAGACACAAAACACAACAACATAAGCCTGTGATTGTGTAGGCAACAATGAAATTTTAAACAATCTGCTCTTTACTCATATAGACATGATCACTTTAGGAATGGTGGAGATAAATAGAGTTCTTACAGAAAATAACTGACTTTAAGCAAATAAAATGACAGAGAATTTTTCATACTAGATTCTGTTCCAATGCCAATTGAAGCTAGATTTTGAAAGTTAGTGTGATCAGTTTGCTTACCCCACTTGGCCACAGAGTCATCCATAGCCTGTTCTCGCAATAACCAAAGCAACAAAGAACATGTGCCAAAAAAAATTCAAATTAAGAAATACAAGTCGGAGGAAGATATAAAATAAGGAAATGTGAATGTTTATATCTCATAATTAATCTGACCTGATTTACTTCACTTAGTTTTTATTTAGTTTATCTTCTTACTGAAGTAAATTAAATTATTTTTGATGGTGTAACTTACAAAATAGATGCTACTTAACTGATATATTTATTAAAAAAATTAAAATTAGAAAAAATGATGAAGTTAAAATAATCCTAAAATCTACAACCTTGGTATAATATCTTCCAGGGTCTAACAACTTTATCGAACACAAGCTAAGAGTAATGTCTTAAACATAAAACATAATAAGTATTGACTTTTATATCACAAACAACAAAGTTATGTCTAATTTAGTAGAGAATATCCATTTCTAGAATTCTATAGATAACTGAATTTGGTTACCAACGTTTGAATTCAAAAACTCAAAAACATCATAAAAAGATTAAAAAAGATAAAAAAAAGTCAATTCTGAAAGTCAATCTGGGTTATAAAGTGTATCTTGTTTGGTTAAAAAGTATATCTTGTTGGGTTAAAAAGTGTATCTTGTCATATAATTATCGTGGAACCTGTCTTAATAGAATCCTATTTTGACTATAATGATTTTGTTTGGATCTGATATTTTAATTTTGCAACTAGAATGTATACTTGGTAGCAAGTTTATGTGTGTATCTGCTCTCTAAAGTGGTGCTCCAATAGCGGAGGAAATTCCAAGAAAAAAAGAAAGAACTCTCTGGAATTCCTTGGTTTAACCGGGTTTCTCTGAAGTTCTTCCAAATTCTAAAAAACGGTGAGGAAGCGACCTCCCCATGGTTAATCCTTAACCAGTTGACAAAATTTCAACCTGATCGGATAAGAAAACGTAGGAGGAGATGTCTGTGAAAAAATCTGTCAGAAACGCGTGAGGATATAATAATAAAGAAATAATAATCATATAACTAGAAATAATAAATATTATGAGTAACAACATGATATCTGCTGTACGCAGACATAATCAAATAAATGGTTATCAGGTAGAGTATACTTGGAGTACTGTTGTTTAACACACCAGTCAAAATTCATTCATTTATATCAAGGTGTCCGTTCTGAAACAGTAAAGGAAACCAGAGTCCGGGGTGGGACAAACCAATATCATTTAGCAAGGACAATGTCCAACTCCTACTACTTGGATCTGTCAGAGTAGGGATTCAAACCCCAGACAAGTAGAGCCTCACTGATCCGAGTAAACACAGGCTTTCATCCACTCAGCCACCAAGATCTCCGATTGTGTATAAGAGAAGAGATATCAAATACAATTGTCAAACCAGGGACTTAAAGTCATAGTCATACCGATGAACCCCCCCCCCCCCTCCCCAGGGAAGCTGTATGGATTAAGCTAATCAGCCACTTACTGATCCTGGACTGCCACACAAATGGTACATCCTACAGTGACCATATGAAAAGTGACCACCAGGAAAAGGTTCAATAGTTGTTGGTAACTCGGCCTGAATCAATCACTTCATCTCATACCTAAATTCAAACCATTCACTTATTTTAAATTTACTTTACGAGCTTTGATCAGTAACTGTTACTACCCATTAATGAAGAGAGCACCTTGTAATGAATGCTGATCATTTGTCGCAGGTTGCACTATATCTATATATATATATATTTATTTACTAGCTCTTAATGTGGTTTATGTAAGCCCTTAATGCTGCTTTACACAAAATTGTATCAGTTTTTTGTTATTTTATATCTATCAAAAATATAAAACTCTGAATTGTAGATTAAGTAAATATATCAAGTATTTTATGATAAAATCACGATATTTTTCACACATTTTTACCATCGGCTTTATTGTTATAACGAATCCATATAAGTTTTACATCAAGGCTCCCAGTGCAAGTCTGCGTGCACTTAAGTATAACTCACAATCAGATCAGTATTAT